>PVIW01010641.1:0-14437 GCA_004026585.1 Noctilio leporinus
AAGAAGGAACTTGTACCCTTTGCAACAACATGGATGGAACTGGAGAATATTATGCTTAGTGAAATAAGCCAGTCAGTGAAGGACAGGTATCATATGTTCTCACCCATTACGGGACAATAATGAGCAAAACTAACAACAAGCAAAACAGAACCAAGTGTATGAATACAAGGAATAGGCCTGCAGTAGTCAGGAGGAAAGGAGGAAAGGGGGAGGGGGGAGGCAGAGGCAAAGAAGGGGAGCAGCTTAGACAAGAACCTAGTATAAAGGAACCATAGACATGGACAACAGGTGGGATTGACTTTGGGGGGAAAGGGTGGGTGGGGAGGGGGACAGAGGGGAGAAAAAAAGGGATGGATGTAATACAACAACAATAAAATTAAAAGAAAAAAAAAAAAAAAAAGGTAGGACCTGACCTCTTTCACATATCAAATATGTATATTTCATCTACTGTGAGCCATAATATTTTTTCTTGCCTTAACTGGGTCTGGGAAACACATACCTGGGCAAAATTACACTATTGAGACATGATGCATAAAATCAAGACTAGTAAAAATTTCAGTCCATTCAAGCCACACATAATCATTATTAACTTGAAAAATTTAGCATTTAAACTATTTTTAAGTATAGTTGTATAAACTTCCTTTTGCTTAAGCTCTAGATATCATGAACAATATTTCATTTGAAGTTATGATTTTTTTTCTTACTTTCCAAGACTTGAATGGAATTTTGCATAGGTTAGCTATAGACATCATTTGCTAGAAAAGACCTTTGATAACCCCTCAACAGCCAGATATGCCCATGTAACTCCATGAAAATCAAATAACAGAATGGATGTTTGTGTTTTCTTTTCACTCATAGCAGTTGAAGGGTAGATGCCCAGAGATTAATAAGAGCAAAACTGAGTTCTAGATATAAAAGCCCAGAACATCAATTTTAAAGTAGAAATTAAGCTATTAAAAGGTTATTTAATCTTGAATTTGCAAAACTATTTAATGACAAATAATGATTTTAATAATGTTAGAAAAGGAGGCAAGCAGAAGCCAGAATTCCCTGGAAGTACCTTTAAAATTATATCACAGTCATAAATCTTACCAAATAATCAGAATCATATGTATGGGTTAAAAAACAAGAACATCATTTTTTTTTCAGAACACTTTTTTTGTGAGGTATATGTTTGTTTCTATAATAATCAACTAAAATACCAATTTGTATTTAACAAGTAAGCTACAACTCCTCATTACACACTCAACTAATTGGTTTATTGTTTTGAATAGCTAAATAATCCCAAGGAAAACAGTTAGTGGAATAGTTTTTTTAGGATAGGTAATTATATGAAATAACTAATGTAAACCTTTTCAAACTCAATTACCAGCTAGTCAGTATGGAATCACATCTTCAGGTGGATAATAAGAAAAATGGCTCTCTGGTTTAGATGTAACAGCTACATCCAACCTAGCCTTTACCACAATGCCAACAGACATCAAGAACTTTTATTTTCTATCAAAATCCTTAAACTGGTGAGTATATTTTGTTTAAGTACATTTATTTCTTCTTTGCAATAAACAAAAAGATGATTTTAATATGAAATAAAAAATAATTTCAAAAAAGACACAGCACATTTTAAAAGATGTCCATCGTGCATGTACCTACACATGTATTATGGAAAATAGATATATTTATTAAAGAAGATACAAGATACAATAAACATTGTACATAGGACAATAATGTTTCAGTTCCCTTCAAAGTTGGCACCTCACACATTTCTTCCAGTGTCTCCTCCATTGTTCAAAACACTGCAAAATCCTTTGTTAGGATTGCCATCAGCTGCCTCATTGTATTTTCATGAATCTCATTGGTGACCTGAAACCTCTTCCCTTTTGAAGGTGATTTTAGTTTTGGGAAAAGCCAGAAGTCACAGGGCAACCATATCTGGGATGTATGGGGATTGAGTCATTTCAGTGATTTGAAGTTATGATTTGAAGTTATGAGATGGGTTGTATGAGCTATCACATTGTCTTGATGAAGGTGCTAATCACCAGTTGCCCATAGCTGTGGCCACTTTCATCATATTTCATCTCTCAGCAGATGAAGAACATGGACGTATCATTCCTTATTGATTGTTTGGCCTGGAGGGGTATACAATGAACAATATCCTCCCAATCAAAAAACACAAGTTAACATGGTCTTGATACTGCTGCACCTTCATTGGCATAATGAACCAGCCAGCTTCCATTGGGAGAAATGGGCCTTCATTTCTGGATCATATCCATAAACCCACCAATCATCTCTGCTTATGACCTACTTGAGGTAGGTCATTGATAGCAGTTTGAATCAAGACATCAGCTACTGCAGCATGAAGTTTCTTCTTCTCTGGGAGCAGAAGCTGCAGCACAAATTTTGCCATACTGTCAGTTGTCAATCTTTGTTGATTGTAACCCATACAAGTTTAACATTGTCAGTGTTCTTGTTTCAGACCTTCCAGAACATGGGTTACTTTCAGTAGATTCTCATCCATCTTTGAAGCATTTGTGCCACACTTTTATTTGAACTACACTCATTGAATTGCCCCCCAAAACCTTCTGAATCATCCAAATAGTTTCTGCAGAAAAATGTTCAAGCTTAATAATGCAAAATGTGATGCAGATTCATTGTTCCACTCACTCAGTCATTTTGAATGATATGTCCACACAGTACACATGCTCACTCAATAGCATCTAGCACCCTCACTGACTAGTGTAATGTAGTCATCACTATTCATGCATGTGCATTCCAGTCTACTCTCCTTGGCTGCCAGGTTACATGGATGTCACACAACTGCTTTTGTTAACAATGTTTGGACTTTTCCCTGACAAACTTTGTATTTTTAAAACCATTTCACTATAGTTAAAATTTTGATTCATAATTTAGCTTGTTCTTGTAGACAAGAGAACAGAAGATAATGTATTTGCTGAATTTTAAGATACAAAGCCCTGATTTAGAAGATCTGGAATGGAACTCATGATTCTGCATTACGAAGTCAACGTGAGCTTGTACTGCATATCATACATACTGTGTATGGCGAAGTCTTGAAAAACACATCTGAGAGGCTCATTTCATGTGATATTTTGAACCCATAGGTCTCCTTTAAACAAAGCAATTATCCATTTTTTATGATATCAGTTCATTTTCCCAATTAATGAGATTCTATGAAGACTTTATTACAAGCTTTGTAAATGTGCATATGGATTCTAAAGTCATCACTTGTACCCAAACTTAAGTAAAAGCTTAAGGCATGTTTTAATGTGTGTGTATATAGCATATATGTATGTATGTATGTATATATATATATATGTATATGTATATATACTCATCAGTTCATATTGATATCTGCAGAAATAAAGGGCTCATTCTTACCTTATTCTCATTGCTAACTTGCTTTCCCAACAGAGAAAACTGCTTTTTACTATCTAAATTTATTCATTGATTTTCTCTTTGAAGTCACACAATGTAGTTTCAGAATTCTTTACCAATACTCTGTGATAAATACCTACTAACCATAATATAATAATTATTTATAATTATATCTGTCCTTTGTCTACAGTTACATAATCATAAGGCTGTGTCCTGAAATCACTTAGTAAGTTCTACTCAAGTACTATTTCTTCTCACCTTTATAGTGTGGATGATGCTCACTTGAAATACAAGTAGTATTGTTTTCACTTATATTCCATATTGGATTTTTCATTTTATATCCTCCAATTATTGGTGATTTGTGTATCTATTTTTAAATATGTAAAATATGAACATGTTCTACAAGTCACAACTTTATAAAATGTATGTTCTGAAAAGTATCATTTCCTAATGCTGTTCCATTTCCACCCATCTTTTCCACCCTATTCCTACCTCTTCCTGTAGGAAACTATTCTTAGTCATTATTTTTAAAAATCTTGCCTATGATTCCCTTTGTATAAATGAACATAATCTAGGTCCCAGAACAATTTATTAAAAATTTTAGCCCTGGCTGGGCTAAAGTGGATAAGGTGCTGGTGTGCGAACCCAAAAGTCTCAAGTTTGATTTCCCCAGCCAGAATATATAATGAGGTTGCAAGCCAGGTCTCCAGCCAAGTCCATAGCTGGAGGCAGGTGAAAAAAGCAACCATACATTGATGTCTCTCTCCCGCTCTGCCTCTCCTCCTTCTCTGCTCTCTAAAAATAATAAATAAAATCTTTTAAAAAATTTTATCTTTGAGATGATCATTTTATTATTAATTAAATTTTCATGTGTAGTTGTTCTATTTCTGAAATTTGTCTGTTCGGCCATGTACCAGCACCATATATTTTAATTATAGAAGCTTTATAATATGCTTATAATTTGATAAGGATCAGTTTTCTTATAATATTTTATGTAAAACTATTATATTATAGATATACTATTTTGCACTTTTCTTCAATCATTTAACAATATGCTTTGTAAATCTCTCCATATCTATTTATAAAAATGTCAGTTTTTCAACTTAATAATATTCCTAATGTTTAATCAACTGTTTTATTTTATATCAGTATTTTTCAAATACTTTGAAACTACGAACAATATAGTGACTAAAAATGACATATGCATTTCATACTTTTGAAGATGCAGCTTCGGGATAAACTACTGGAAGTGGCATTACTTTGCCAAAAAGTGAGTGCTTAAAAGTTATGTTAGATATTTCAAATTTTCTCTTTAAAGACTATACCAGTTTGCTTTCCCTGCTCCCACTGGAAATAAATGAGAGTACCTGTTCTATTATAGCCTCATCAAAAGAATGTGTTTTCTTATTTTTAATATCAATTAATATGATAACAAATAATATCTCTGTCTAGTTTTAGCTTGCAATTTTTTCTATTATAAGAATAAACATCTTTTCATAGGCTTAAAATAATATACACCTGCAAACTATTTGTTCATATCTCTTTCCACATCTGTTGTTTTTGGAATTTTTTCTCTCATGTTTTAACGATTTTAGAAGGGCATTCAAATTCATGGAGTTTCTAAGTTTGCCTGCCTTTATGTTCTGCTGTGCCCATTGTGTATCCACTGCCCATGTGTGCAGGTCCTCTATCTAATAGAAAAGAAAGAACTTCTAGAGAGAAATAAAAAATTCTCATGGTTTTAAAGACCTTCACCTGGAATGGGTCCACACATCTGCAACACATTATGTTGATCAAAGCAAGTTAAAGATTCAACAAAAATTCAAAATAGTGGTAGTGGGAAAGTATCCTTCACTCCATCAGTGAAGCAACGGTTATGTTGCCAAATAAGCAGATACAGTCAAGGGCAGAGAACTGGATCACTTTTGCAAGCCATCTATCACAGGCATTCTGAAAGAGACTGATGACAGAAAATAACATGTTGTAAAATTCTAGTTCTACTGGAGAATAAGACATTTTCAAAAAATAATTTTTGAAGACGTGGTTTAGAATTTAAATAAAAACCAGAATAATTAGAATAGCAGAACCCAGGCATAGGAACCCAGGGCAACCATGATTATAGTGCCAACACTTCAAGGGGCCTAATTATAATAGAATCTATAGATGCCTTATTTGCACACTAGTCACTTGATAATTCCTATCATATAAACTTCATAACCAATCCATGAGAAAGGAATGATAACCAATTTTTTTGAATGAAGAATGTTTTTCTTTTATTGTCCAAAGTTATAAGATTGATCTCATATAGAGCTGAAATTTTAAATTGTTCTCTAAACCATATATTTCTCTCCATGAATAGATATCTACCTCAACAACTATAAACTATTTACCTCCAGAGACTATATCATTGTTCAAACATGTCTTGCAAAGTGTGTGAATAATTTTTTAAATAGAAAATTATATAAACAATTATAGTAAAGATTGTCTTTGGTGCATAATTGTATTGCAAGATCCTCCTCAATTTGTTCTATATTTAGAAGAAGAAACCACAGAATCATACCAAATAGTGAGGCTTGGTCTGGCATACTTTTCTATTAATGACACTGTAGCCCGACTAAATATTTTCATTAAATAGAGAAGAATATGAAATAATCTTTTTGTCAAGTAATTTTATTTTTTTTACTTATTTACATTTTGATTAGTTTATATTTATTTTTAATTATCCTTTTATATTGTATTTTTCCATTCCATTTATCCCCCTTAAACCCCCCTACCCACCATGATCTCCATGTCCATGAGTCCTTTTCCCTTTTCAAGTTATTTTATAATAAACTTTTAAAATGTTACAAAAATTTCAATTAAGTCTCTCTCATTTTTTCTGTCTTCTAGTCATCCACTTTTCCTACCCAAAGGCAAGTATGATTACTAATTTCTTGTGAATCCTTCATGAGAGACTCTATGCATATAAATATATATACTTGTCATACTCTCTCTCTTTAAACACGTTAGCCTACTGTAAATACTATAATGTATCTTACACTTAAAAAATATTTTGAAGCCCTTGTTGGAAGAGGCTCATGTGAAACAAATTAAATTAAGAATTCTAAGGCTGGATCTCAAGAACAAGTATTGATTTTTAAAGCTCCCAGTGATTCTAAGTGGGCATTCACAATTGAGCATCTGATCTAGAATGAAACAAAACCCATTGGAAAAATAACCAGTGAACTTCCCAAAATAAGACATTAGCTTGAATTTATCATTTCTAATGTGTTTTTCCCAGGGAATAAGTTTACTCTTTGTTGTACCCTTGTAGGTTGGCATAATCCCTTACTTGTGCATTCTTTTATTTGTTTGATTCATACTGTGGATTTCATACTCTTTATTGTAAAAAAATACTGTACTAATTAGAGTAGTTTTGGTTGTAAATATGAAAATAATTTTTGAGGCCGAGAACATAAAAGGCAGTATAGTAGCCATTATGAGGGGTACAATAATGAACATCCCACTAAGGAATTTATTGCACTAATATATAAAACACATACATGAACATAATGAAAAGATGCTTAAGAAATAGAACTATATCAAAAATCACAAACATATAAAACACTTATTAACATGATGGAAAGGTATTTAAGAAATAGAACTATATCAAAAATAAAATGAAGTAAAGCTTGAGAAACAAGAAATATGTGTAAGTTTTGACTTAAGATGTCAGAAAATTTTTGGAGGAAATGGCTTTTAAGCAAGGCCATTAAGAATGAATAAACTTGCTGACACTATGAGGATTGAAATCATGTTTTAACAGATTTTTGCTTACAATGGCAAGCTACCTGCCATTTTGAGTTGTACAGAAAACCAGAAATGACCATACTTCTCAACTTTTTGCAGTGGCAGAGTCTAACACTGACTCCAAAAAATCAATATCTTTGGAAACTCTACATCCAGAAACAGAAAGTCTAAGGTATTATTTGAGATCAATTAGCTCTTTCTTCTAATGTAAATTAACATTTATGCTTCATTACAGTGTCATTCTATTAGAACTTACTGTATTAGAGCAATAGAGGAAAATATTTCAGAATTAATAAAAGTTTAAATTTTTGAAAAAATTATTTCATTTTTATGACAGTATATAAATTAACTATCAAAGTACTTTATTGAATATTCATACAAAAGACTGCCCTAATAAAATATAATTTTTAAATCTAAAGCAGTGAAGGAAACAATATTTGGAAATTAGATAATCATCTACCATTATCATGTGAATATATTTAATTTTTTAAAAACATTATATTATTTCTTATTACTTTGTCATGGTATGTGGAGGTTTATATTAATGGCTCTAAATATGTTTAGTTTATTAGGTATTTTGAAACATATTAGAAATAAATAATTGCTTTTTAAATATAGTGATTATGGGGTAAACCTATTTCTCATCTATCCCAGAACTGAAATAAATCATGTAACTATCAAGGATTGTGTTATAGGGAGGAGCTGCCTATGTAGGATAAATTTAATTATTTCCTGAGTAAGATAAGAATTAGGAAAATACTTCCTGAAAAATAACAGTGGCCCATTCTTCATGTTGAAGATTGGATGTTCTTATGAAGAGTTTCCTGTGGAGCTTCAATTTATGCATTTTTACAAATAATTTCAGGGATGGTACAATCATCTACTAGATATAGGAGACTATATTAGATTATGTTTATTATATGAAAGAAGTTAATTTGAGATTAATAATGTTTTACAAAAAGGAAAATTAGAACATTTTTGTTACTCATGACTAAATTATTCTAGTATGTGTGGATTTAAGCCAACAGGCAATAAAATAGGTTTTGGCATAAGTTGATTTTTGGATACAATGCTTTGAACAAAGCTAAACAGTATTTTCACTAGTTCACTTAGAAGTAGCATAACATTATGTTTTAACATGAATTTTTTATTCAATAAAATTACATTAATTTTATTAAAATCACTAGTTTGAGTTAACAAAATGGCTGGGGTTGGTGAACTACGGTAACATAAGAAACATGGTTTGAGACTTAATTGTCTTTAGAATGATCATCATTTTCTAAACAAGGCCTACAAAGAACCTTTTCAATCAAAGTCCTATTGTCACAATTTCTTTTTAATTTTTCCAAAGAAAAGAGCCCATCCCTAAGCATGCATCTCTTACAGAAACCAGAATGCCATCTACTGGCAGCCTCCAAAATTTTGTAAACATTTTAAGAAAAAATTTATACTTAATAAATTTGAAATAAGATAGATATTTTGAATAAAGTATCTTAATTTTGAAATAAATATCTATGTTAATGTGTTTACATGTTTAAAATTTGAGCTATATTCTGAATACATATATTTTATTACCACTATAAGAAAACATTTTTATAGAATAACACAAATAATATAATTCTCAAATAGCTTATATCCCAATGTTTTTTACTAATTTGAAGGGTAAAGTGCTTTTTTTTTTTTTTTTTTAAGATTTTATCTATTATATTTAGAGAGAGGAGAAGGGAGAGAGGCAGAGAGGGAGAGAGACATCAATGTATGATTGCCTTTCACCTGCTTCCATCCACAGACCTGGTTGGAGACCTGGTTTGCAACCTGGTTATGTGCCCTGGCTGGGCATCAAACCAGCGACCTTTGGGTTCGCAGACTGACATCTTATTCATTGTGCTACCAGCCAGGGAAGGGTAAAGTGTTTTTTTAATGTTTTTTTTTTTTTTTTTTTTTAAGATTTGATTTATTATTTTTAGTGAGAGGGGAAGGGAGAGAGGCCAAGAGGGAGAGAGACATCAATGTGTGGCTGCCTTTCACCTGCCTCCAGCTACAGACCTGGCTGGAGACCTGGTTTGCAACCTGGTTATGTGCCCTGGCTGGGATTTAAACCAGCGACCTTTAAATTTGCAGGCTGGCACCTTATCCACTGTGCCACCAGCCAGGGCTAAAGTGTTTTTTAAAACAGAGAAGTTTTGAGAGTTGAAAAATATTAATATTTGTATATAGCATTAGGTCACCAATTTACTTCTAATCTTAATATTTACTTCTAATGACTATTGGTGGAAATTGTACCTGGCATAGATATGTTTTACTGAAAACTGATTTTGTGGTAAAATAAAAAAGAACAGCAATATTATTTTATATTTTCTTATGTAATTAATTTAATTAATCAGATTTGGTAAGGAAAAACTTTAAAAATGTATTATTACCAAATATGTAATTATTGTTTTAATAGTTATATTTAATATTGAACATATATCTGATACCATCATTGCATATGCCAGATGTTTTATTCAATTGATCATGTAATAAAAGAAAGTAATGAACATGTAAAATCAACTTTAGTTTTTAAAACAGTAAGATCTTTCAAAAATAATCCATGTATTATTTTAATGGTTTACTACAAATATCTTATATTTTATGCATAAATTTACATACTTCTAAGATTTAATTCCAAGAATAGAATTCACAGAAAGATTATGAAAGCTGTGAGAATAGATGCATATCATAATTTGCCTCAGAAGACACCCAGTCCTCCTAAATTTTACAGAAGACTTGTCCCCTCAGTGTCAGTAGGATGCTTTATGGGAGAAGCCTAAATACAGCATAAAAATGTATTTTGAGAACTCTTGAAATCTTGTCATGTCTTTTTCACTTAAAGTATGAGAGAGTACTTGAAAAGTAAGCCCTATCAGTCCAGAAAGGCATTTTAAAAAGGCTATTAGAAACAAAGTTCTCAGAATGCTGGCTCCAGCAAAGATATAAAGGTTAAAAATTACCTAGTCACTCTTACTCCATGATGATCTTATTTTAAATGAAGATTATCAGCACCTTTGAACCATACATGTTCATGATGAAATTTAGAGAAATGAAAAGATATGTTAGGAAGAACAAGGACATTTTCTTGTACAGAAATTTAAAAGAAAGCCAAAATATAAATATATCAGCTTTAAAGTTATAATCATTCTTGTAGGAATCAAAGAAAATACCGTTATTTTCCAATTGCTGATGTTTATTAATAGTTGGTGAATTTTTTATTCAACTATTATAATTCATAAAAATGTACTATTTAATGATATACTCAAATTTCAAATGATCTATATAAAATTATTTTTCATAAAGGAGGTTCATAACCTGTTTTCAAAATGCAAAAATGGTGCTGAACAGTAATCCATAAGGAATTGAAATTAACATATATATACACATATATATGTATGATTCCTTATTTCTTAAATTTTTTAAATGACAAAGCAACTGGATTGTCTTCCTCTTATAAAAGAAAGTGCATCAGTTTTGATCACAGAACATTTTTTAAAATAAATTAAAATGTTGTATATCATCTGTTCTCCTTTCTCTCATAAAAAAATTTCAGGTAGCCAACTGTTTTTGAAATAAATTTCCCTGCAGTTGCTATAGTGATGATAATAAAGTTGTTGCCTCTATTTGTGTGATAGGGGTTCCTAGCAGAACACTTGAAAAGGTAACCTAATCAAAATGAAAACATTGCTAGTTCTTGTCTTCAAGCAGTCCCCTTGAATTTAGTTCGCAATTACAGGACTCAATCATTGTCAACAATTTTATTATATATGCATTATCATAATCTTTCTCAATGTAGCCCTAAAATTTATACAGCAGACATGAGCCCTCTTTTTCATTATAAGTTACTGTCATTGTACAAAGGATATTTAAGTTAATTCAGGATATTTTGTGAAAATAAAAATAATGATTGAATCAAAGATACTGCTCCATTTGCTATTTTTGTCCATTACAAAGGTTTATTTTTCTAGCAATACAATGTATGTTATTTTGCTTCAGTGGTACATGTTGTTCAAGTCTCATTTCATCTTAGTGTTGATGCAAACCACAGAGCTTAAAGGCAGTTACTTGTCAAAGTGGATGAATCATTAAAGACATGTCATAAACAAAGCATCATTGCTAAGATTCACGTTCTATTGCATTGATGTAAGAAAGTAATAGTATTTATCTTAAAACATTTGGGAGATTTAAATAGCTTTAAAAATTGTTGATTTAGAAAGAAAATATGCAAAACAGCTCATATAAGTATAGAAGGCATTTTATGTCATTTTGAGAAATAAGCACAAATGTTTATTCTGACTTTCAAAATCCAAATGGTTAGTTAAACATAACAACCACAAATCAAGGATGCACTTTACTAAAATATTACACTTTCCAATCATCTTGCATGTTAGCAAGACCTGTGGTTATTTTACTTCATAAACAGGAACATTCTTTTATATTTTCATTAGCCCCTAAAGAGCAAATCTCTTTCCGGTAAATAAGCTATATTCTAAGTGATGTGTTAATTTTCTATCGTTGTGTGATAATTTTTCACAAATTTAGTGACCTAAAACAACACCCATTTATTATTGAGTCCATGCACAGCATGCTGGGTCAGGATTGCTAGGTCCAGTCAGGATTTACCCATCCTAAGGCTGAAATCAAGGTATCTGCTGAACTGAGTTTGCATCTGGAGGCTGACCTCAAACAGGTAAGATTGCTTTCAAACTCTTTCCTATTATTAGAGGAATTCAGTTCCTGTGATTGTAATACTGACATAGGCATTTAGGTGGGGATCCACTCTGCTGCCTGCACTCCTTCTCTCATGGCCCCTCTGCCTTCAAAGTCAGGAATAGAGACTCATTATCATTTAGAACCCTTCCCTTGCCCTGAACCTCTGGTGGCAGGAAAAGCCATTCTATTTTAAGGGCTCACCTCATTGCAGGCTCACCCAGATAATCTCTCTTTATTGAACTCATTTGTGGCAAATAAATTAATCTAATTATGGGATAAAAATCCATCGTAGTCACAGTCCTAAGGTGAGTATACCAGAGAGTAGATAGTTTGGGGGATGGCTTAGGATTCTTCTAGTATGTGATATAAATGCATTGGCTAGTCCATGAAGCAGAGGTGTTTATTTATTTATCAACTCAAGAATGATTGCACATCATAAAGCACTAAGAAACTAATTTTAAAAAACAGTTTATAACTTTTTTCCAAGATAGAAGATAAATATATTGATATAGAAAATTATTAGTATTCATGCAATATTATTTAAGGGACAGGAGGAAATTGAAGCCTACTCTTCCTTTCCAAATTGTCAATGATAGAAGACCATAATCATAACCCAGAATCAAATGGCACTGAAAAATGACTCAGTAATTTATAGAAGTTCTGTGGTCAATTTTCCCAGAATTTTTTTTTTCTTTATTGGCAGAGATTTGAGCAGGCTATAAAAATATGGACAATACAAGACTAGAGTTGAAAATAGGAGTAAATTTTTAAATTACCAAGTTAGGAAAATTTATGTGCATTGATGCATTAGTTTTGGAGTCACACAATATGGAATTTATCTTATGCTCTGTCACTTACTATCTTTGTGATCTTGAACAGGCAAACATACCCTTTTGTATTTAGTTTTGTTATCTGTAAAATGGAAATAATAATAGTATGCCATATGATTGTTGAGAACATAATTAGGACAAAGCATGTAGCCTGATACTTCCATACAGTCAAGTGCTTAATGAATGGAAATAATAATAATTATGTACTACTAATTATTATCATCATCATCTTTGTTATTACTACTCAAGACTTTATGTGAGATATTCTGAAAAAGCAAAATTATTAATAATGGTTGAATGCCTGATGTGATCTGTGCTTGGGTACAATACATGGTGGATTTTTAAAAATGAAATTTATTGTGGTGATATTAATTAATAAGAATACATAGATTTCAAGAGTACATTGCATTGTGTGTCCACCAGCCAAAGTCAAATTATCTTCAATCATAATGTATTTGATTCCCTTTACCCTTTACTATCTCTCTATCCCTTTTCCTTCTGGTAATTTCCATACTGTTGTGTATGAATTTTTATTTGTTTTTTTAAGTATATTTTATTGATTATGCTGTTATAGTTGTCCCAATTTCTTTTCCCTTTGCTCCCCTCCTCCTAGTACACCCCTTACCTCCAGCAATCCACACCCCTTAGTTCATGTCCATGGGTCATACACACAAGTTCTTTGGCTTCACCCTTTACTATATAATTTTTAACACCCACCCCCATTTATTTTTTTACCTACCAATTATGCTTTTTAACCCCAGCACCATTTCCCCATTTCTCTCCCTACCCTTTCCCAGGTGATAACCCTTCAAATGATCCCCAAACCTATGAGTCTTTTCCTATTCTGGTTGTTTGCTCAGTATGTTTTATATTTATTTTTTTAACTTCTGTTGTTGATAGTTGTGAGTTTTTGTCATTTTAATGCTCATAGTTTTTTTTTTTTTTCCCACTTACTTTTTTTTTAAATTTTGCTGTTGTTGTATTACATCCATCCTCTTTTTGCACCCCTCTGTCCCCCTCCCCACGAACCTATTCCCCCCAAAGTCAATCCCACCTGTTGTCCATGTCCATGGTTCCTTTATACTAGGTTCTGGTCTAAACTGCTCCCCTTCCTTGCCTCTGCCTCCCTCTTCCCGAACCACTTTTCCCCAGACCACTGAAGGCCTATTCAGTGTATTCATATATTTGGTTCTGTTTTGCTTGTTGTTAGTTTTGCTCATTCTTGTCCTGAAATGGGTGAGATCATATGATATTTGTCCTTCACTGACTGGCTTATTTCACTAAGCATAATACTCTCCAGTTCCATCCATGTTGTCGCAAAGGGTAAAAGTTCCTTCTTACTTTCTGTTATATAGAATTCCATTGTGTACATGTACCAAAGTTTTTTGATCCAATCATCCACTGATGGACACTTAGGCTG
Organism: Noctilio leporinus; assembly: GCA_004026585.1. NCBI lineage: Eukaryota > Metazoa > Chordata > Mammalia > Chiroptera > Noctilionidae > Noctilio > Noctilio leporinus. The sequence continues at coordinate 14,173 of PVIW01010641.1, forward strand.
TTTCCAGCACTTGGCTATTGTAAATAGTGCTGCAATGAACATAGGTGTACATAGGTTTTTATGAATTGGTGTTTCAGAATTCTTTGGGTATAGTCCAAGTAGTGGAATTGCTGGATCAAAAGGCAGTTCCATTTTTAGTCTTTTTAAAAAAACCCATACTGTTTTCCACAGTGGCTGCACCAGCCTACATTCCCACCAACAGTGTATGAGGGTTCCCCTTGCCCCACATCCACGTCAACACTTGTTTGTTGATTTGCTGATGATG
>PVIW01010641.1:14537-34995 GCA_004026585.1 Noctilio leporinus
GGTGGTATCTTATTGTGGTTTTAATTTGCATCTCTCTGATGACTAGTGATGTTGAGCATTCTTTCATATGCCTCTGGGCCCTTTGTATATCTTCCTCAGTGAGTTGTCTGTTCAGGTCCTTTGCCCATTTTTTAATTGGGCTGTCTGTCTCCCTGGTGTTGAGTTGCATTAGTTCTTTATATATTTTGGAGATCAGACCATTGTCTGAGGAATCATTGGCAATTGTGTTTCCCCATACAGTTGGTTCCCTTTGAATTTTGCTGATATTTTCTTTAGCTGAACAGAAACTTTTCAATTTGATATTAGTCCCATTTGTTGATTCATTCTTTTATTTCCTTTGTCCTTGGTGAAGTATCAGTAAACATATTTCTGCGTAGGATATCCAAAAGTTTACTGCTTATATTTTTCTCCAGGACCTTTATGGTGGCACTGCTTATGTTTAAATCCTTTATCCATCTTGAGTTTATTTTGGTGTATGGTGTAAGTTGGTGGTCTAGTTTTATCTTTTTGCATGTTGCTGTCCAGTTCTCCCAACACCATTTGTTGAAGAGACTGTTTTTACTCCATTTGATGTTCCTTCCCCCTTTGTCAAATATAAGTTGACCACAGAGCCCTGGGTTAATTTCTGGGATCTCTATTCTGTTCCACTGATAGATATGTCTATTCTTATGCCAGTACCAGGCTATTTTGATGGCAGTAGCCTTGTAGTATTGTTTGAAGTCCAGTATTGTGATTCCTCCTACCTTGTTCTTCTTTCTCAAGATGGCTGTGGCTATTCGTGAGCGTTTTTGGCTCCATATAAATTTTTGAAGTAGTTTTTCTATTTCTGTGAAGTCTATCATTGGTATTTTAATTGGGATTGTATTGCATACGTAGATTGCTTTGGGTAGTATGGACATTTTAATGTTAATTATTCACATCCATGAACATGGTATATGCTTCCATTTATTTGTATCTTCCTTGATTTCTTTCTTCATTGTTCTGTAGTTTTCTGAATACAGGTCTTTTACCTCCTTAGTTAAGTTGATTCCTATACTTTACTTTTCTTGTTGCTATGATAAATGGGGTTTGTTTTTTTGTTTCTATTTCTGTTGTTTCATTATTGGTATACAAAAGTGCTTTTGATTTCTAGATATTGAATTTATACCAAGCTATTTTGCTAAATTTGCTTATTAGGTTGAGTAAGTTTTTGGTGGAGCCCATGGGGTTTTGTATGTACACTATCATATCATCTGCAAATAATGACAGTTTGACTTCGTCCTTTCCAATTTGGATATCTTTGATTCCTTTTTCTTCCCTGATGGCTATAGCTAGAACTTCCAAGACAATGTAGAATAGAAGTGGACAAAGTGGACAGCCTTGTCTCATTCTTGATCTTAGGGGGAAAGCTTTCAGTTTTTGTACATTAAGTATGATGTTGGCTTCAGGTTTCTCATAGATGGCCTTTATGATGTTGAGGTATGCTCCTTCTATTCCCATTTTGCTGAGGGTTTTTATCATAAATGGTTGCTGTACTTTATCAAATGCTTTTTCAGCATCTATTGATTTGTTCATATGGTTTTTATCTTTTAATTTGTTGATATGGTGTATTAAATTTATTGATTTATGAATGTTGTACCATCCTTGCATCCCTGGGATGAAATTCACTTAATCATGGTGTATGATCTTTGTAATATACTGCTGAATCCGATTGGCCAATATTTTGTTGAGAATTTTAGCATCTATGTTCGTCAGAGATATTGGCCTCTAGCTTTCTTTCTTAGTTGGATCTTGCCCTCGTTTTGGGATTAGAATAATATTGGCCTCATAGAAAGAGTTTGGGAGTCTTCCCTCTTCCTGTATTTTTTGGTATAGGTTGAGAAGGATAGGAGTTAGTTCTTCTTTAAATGCTTGCTAAAATTCACCTATGTATCCATCTGGTCCAGGGTGTTTGTGCTTTGGAAGATTTTGGATTACTTCTTTAATTTCACTAGTTGTTATTGGCCTATTCAGGCTTTCTGCTTCTTCTGGGTTCAGTTTTGGTAGATTATACCTTTCCAGAAATGTGTCCATTTCATCCAGGTTGTCGTATTTTTTGTCATAGAGTTGTTTGTAGTAATTTCTTACAATCTGTATTTCTGAGGCATCAGTTGTGATTTCTCCTCTGTCAGTTCTGATTCTGTTTATTTGGGTCCTCTCTCTCTTTTTCTTGATGAGTCTGGATAAGGACTTGTCAATTTTGTTTATTTTTTCCAAGAATCAGCTCCTGGACTTGTTGATTCTTCGAATTGTAGTTTGAATCTCTGAGTTATTTAGTTCTGCTCTGATTTTGATGATTTCCTTCCTTCTACTTGCTCTGGGCTTTGTTTATTGTTGCTCCTCTAGTTCTTGCAGCTTTGTGGTTAGGTTGTTTTTATAACTTCTTGTGACCTTTTTTGGAAGGCCTGTATTGCTATAAATTCCCCCCGAGGACTGCCTTTGCTGTATCCCATAGGTTTTGGGCTGTTGTGTGTTCATTGTCATTTGTTTCTGGAAACTTTTTTATTTCATCTTTGATCTCATTGTTAATCCTTTCATTGCCTCAAAGCATGTTATTCCGTTTCCATGAGTTAGAAAATTTTTGTTTTTTTTTTCCCCTTGAGATTGGTTTCTAGTTTCAAGCCATTGTGATCTGAGAAGATACTTTGTATGATTTCCATTTTCCTGTATTTGTGGAGGCTTGTCTTATGACATACCATGTGGTCTATCTTGGAGAATGATCCATGTGCATTTGAAAAGAATGTGTATTTTGCTTCTTTGGGGTAAAAGACTCTGCATACATCAGTTAGGTCCATTTCCTCTAGAGTATAGTTCAATGCCACAACATCTCTGGGGATATTTTGTTTGGAAGATCTGTCCATTGTTGATAGTGGGGTATTATAATCCCCCACAACAACAGCAACAGTGTGTTGCTGTCTATGTCTTTCTTAAAGTCTTCCAAGATTTTCCATGGAGCTCCTATGTTGGGTGCATATATGTTTATCAGAGTTATTTCTTCTTGATGGATTGTTCCCTTAAGTATTATGAAATGTCCATCTTTGTCCCTTTTTATGGACTTCATTGTAAAATTTATTTTGTCTGAAATCAGTATTGCTACTGCAGCTTTTTTTCTCATGCCCATTTGCTTGATGCATATTTTTTCCATCCCTTCCCTCTCAATCTCTGTTGATCTTTTGTTCTGAGGTGGGTCTCCTGAAGACAGCGTATATGTAGGTCATGTTTTCTTATCCATTCAGCTACCCTATGTCTTTTGATTGGTGCATTTAATCCATTTACATTTAAGGTTATTACTGATTGATACTTATTCATTGCCATTTTCTCCCTTTGTGTCTGTATTCCTCTTTGGCTTTCTCTGTTTCTTCATTTTATTTATTTATTTATTTTTAAAGCGGACCCTTTAGTATTTCTTGCAATACTGGTTTGGTAGAGATGCATTATTTTAGTCTTTTTTTTTTTGTCTGGGAAGCTCCTTATTTCTCCTTCTATCTTGAGTGAGAGCCTTGCTGGGTAGAGTATTCTTGGTTGCAGGCCTTTGTTTACCATGACTTGAAATACTTTTTGCCATTCCCTTCTGGCTTGAATTGTTTTTGTTGAATAATCATTTGTAGCCTTATTGGAGCCCTTTTATATGTTATTTGCCGTTTCTCTCTTAATGCTTTTAGGATTCTCTCTTTATCTTTGAAATTAGCCATTTTAATAATAATGTGTCTTGGTGTTGGTTTTTTTGGGTTGATCTTCATTAGGACCCTCTGTGCTTCCTGAACTTGATTCATGTTTTCACTCATCATCTTAGGGAAATTTTGTATCATGACTTTTTTGAACAGGTTTTCCATTCCTTGTTTCTCTTCTCCTTCTGGTATCCCTATGATATGGATGTTGTTACGTTTCATGTTGTCCTGCAGCTCTCTTAAACCCTCTTCAATCTTGTTCAGCCTTTTTTTTATTCTCTTCTACTACCTTGGATTATTTGTCTGCATTATCTTCCAACTTGATGATCTGGTCCTCTGCTTTCTAAATCTTACTGTTGATTCCTTCTATTGTATTCTTCAATTCAGAAATTGTATTCTTCATTTCCTCCTGGCGCTTATTGATAGTTTCTATGTTCTTTTTCATGCTGTTGTAGCTCTCAGTAATATCCTTGTAGCTTCCCTGGAGTTCTTTGTAGTTCTTCTGCAGTTGTTTATAGTTTTCTTTGATGTGGCTGAGCTCATTGAGCTTCTCTATCATCATTCTTTTGAATTCCTTACATGATATTTCAGGTGCCTTTGTTTCAGTTGGTGGTCTTTCTCAGGATTCTTCCTTTCCTTTTGGTGATGGACTGATTCTTTTTTTTTCCCCATTTTGGGTGTCTCTTTTTGCCTGCTTTTTATTTATTTATTTATTTATTTATTTATTTTTGTTTTTTCCTTGGATTAACCTGCTTTGTTTCCTTGCCTTAGTTGAGCACTGTTCTGTGATAGGAGATTTGTGAAGTTCAATGTTGCAGTCTCCCAGATTTTCTCCACTTGTTGTTCTTGGTGTGTCCTTTATTTGGGCTGTCTGGTTATATTCTGGACCTGTGGGATACTCTCCTGCAGGTCTCTGCTGCCTCTGGGCTGTGCTCCCCTGTGTCCAGATGTTGACCGCTCCAATTCTTAGGGACCTGAAAATGTCTCGAGCTCCCTATCCTGACCTCCAACTGCTCTGGTACTCGAGAACACCATCAGCACTGCTCTCTACTCTGTCGCCATCTTTTATTCCTATTTGTTTTTCTTGATTGTTCACTTGTTGCTTTCTCTTTTATATCCCACATATGAGTGAAACCATATGCTCTAAACTTTTTCTGTTTCATTTATTTTGCTTAATATGATATTCTCAAGGTCCATCCACGTTATATGAAGGATGTTAATTGATCCTCACAGAATTTTATAACATAGATATTATCTCCATTGTGTAGGGAGATAAACTAATTTCTGCATGTTTTAAGACATGCAGAAAGTCCAGAACTGTTTGAAGGCAGACTGAGGGTACAAACTATGCTTATGGTCATTTCCATCTCCTATACACCTGTCCTAAAAGCTACAAGAACCCATTCTTTGTAGGTACCAAACCTGTTCTCAAACACCTGCTTACCTCCTGACTATTAGGGAAACTAAAACTTGTTTCGGTTGAATGAAACAAGTATCACAGAACATTATCCAAAGAAGAAATCTCTTATTTCCTAGGACACAGAAAAGCTATGTTGGACAAAAACAGTGGAAAATAGGGAAAACCAAAGATCATCTTGATCAACTATAAGATTTTGGTAACGGTCAGTACTGACTTGATTATTTTTAGCATTCTTTTTCAATAAACAAAAATAACTGAATATTATCTAAATAGCTTTGTATGTATTTATAAAATTTCAAGTGAAATTTTTATTAATAAGAGACAATGCCCCAACTGAAACAATTAATTTCATCATTTACACAAAAGTCTTATTACAGTTACTGGTGGTTTCAAGCCAATAACAAATTATAAACCATCTTATTGACAAAAATAACTGTGTACACATTTCTGATAATAACGTTAATAATTTATTTTACTATGGACATTGTAAACCAGGAGTTTAAATTTAAAACAGGTATTTTACAAATCAGCATATGTTTATGGGCAAATGATGTGAATCTATATCTTGATCAGTGACAGGTCATGAGTAAACATATGGTCTGCCACAGTGACTCAATTAACCATCCATCAATGTAATTGCATAATACATCAGAAGAGGTAGTCCCTCCCACCATTGAGGGTCAGCATCACATATTAAATTTAGCAGGAGAAAGCATCACTTTGATGTAGCTCATTTGGCTATATCATATAGAAACACTTGAAAATAGTACATATAATATTTTATTTACATTCAATGTCCCCTGAAAGAAATTTCTGACAAACTAAGTTTTGGGCTGCTGTTAAGAAATGATTCTCCTTGCAATAAGCTGATGTAAGTGAAAATCACAACTTACAAGATTAGTATAACATTTTAATCAATTCTAATAGTGTTAATGTTGAAGTTAGAAATAAAAGGGTATATTGTTTGCATATTATAAACTTATATATAAAGTTAAATGTTACAAGTTTCTAAGAAGGACCATGGCTGAAAGTTGATTTATGCAATTTCCTAGATATTGAAACTTTCTGGATTAATACACATGACAAAATAATGACAGCACTTTATAAGCAATTAAAAAAAAAATGTGTGTATGGGAATTCACCTAGACTGGAAGTGACAGAGCCTGAAATTATGAGGAAATAAACATGGTGCTGGATTTATAATTCATAATTAAGATGCACTTATTGAATCAGGAAATACCAGGTTCCTATCTAACATCTTTCTCCTTAATTAAGGCTCACATCCTGAGGAATGGTTCCACATCATTAATATTATGTGAATTTAACCATAAGCCTTTGTGTAAAGGGGGAAAAACTGGAAAAGACTGAAAGGACATCATTTAGTCAATCAACACATAGTTGTCATTTACATTTATGCAATTTGCAAGACGTTTCAAGGAATGAAACAATTATTGGACTAAGCATTATTCTCCCATAATCTTTGATGTGAAAAAGTTCATGCCACTGGGTTTATTTTCTACTTTTCCAGGATTTGACCTTCCTCTGGCATGATTCAATGGTTTCTTTCTTTCTTTAAGGTTTTATTTATTATTTTCAGAGAGTGGGAAGGGAGAGAGGCAGAGAGAAAGAGAGACATCAATGTATGGTTGCCTTTCACCTGCCTCCAGCCACAGACATGGCTAGAGACCTGGCTTGCAACCTGGTTATATGCTCTGGCTAGGAATTGAACCAGCGACCTTTGGGTTTGCAGGCCAGCACCTTATCCACTGTGCCACCAGCCAGAGCCTTCTTTCTTTCTTTCTTTTTGTTTGTAATTATATTATACTGATTATTCTATTACAATTGTCTTAATTTTTCCCCCTTGGCCCCCTTTGTCCAGTACTCCCTTCCCTCCAGCAATTCTCCCTCCCTTACTTCATGTCCATGGATCAGCATGTAAAGTCTTTGGCTTCTCCATTTGCTTTACTGTTCTTAATATCCCCTGCCTGTTTTACTCCTACCACTTATGTTTCTTAATCCTGGCACCTTTTCCCCCAGTCTCCCCCTTAGCCCTCCCTCCTGCTAACCCTCCAAATGATCTCCATATCTATGATTCTGTTTCTATTCTGTTTGTTTGTTTTGTTTTTGTTTTTTAGATTCAGTTGTTGATAGTTATGAGTTTGTTACCATTCTAATGTTTATAGTTTTTATCTTCTTTTTCTTAAATAAGTTATTTTAACATTTCATATAACGATGGCTTGGGGATGATGAACTACTTTAGCTTTACCTTGTCTAGAAGGCACTTTATCTGCTCTCCCATTCTAAATGATAGTTTTGCTGGATGTAGTAATCTTGGTTGTAGTTCCTTGCTTTTCATCACTTTGAATACTTTTTGCCTGCAAAGTTTCTTTTGAGAAATCATCTGACAGTCTTATGGGAACTCGTACAGGTAACTGCTTTTCTATTACTGTTTTAAAAGAGTCTTTATCTAACCTTAGGTCTTTTCATTACAATGTGTCTTGATGTAGTCCTCTTTGTGTCCAACTTGTTTGGGACTGTACTTCCTGGGTTTGTATGTCTATTTCCTTCACCAAATTAAGGAAGATTTATTTTATTATTTTTTCAAATAAGTTTTCATTTTCTTGCTCCTCTTCTTCTCCTTCTGGAATCCTTATGATCTGGATGTTGGCACTTTTGGAGCTGTCCCAGGATCTTATTTTCTTCCCATTAAAAAAAAAAAAATTCTTATTTCTTCACTCTGTTCTGGTTGACTGATAACTATTGATTCCTTGTGGATTTTTATTTATTTTACTTAGTGTAGCTTTCATTTCTTTCTTTATTCTTTTGCTGTACTCAATGTTCTCTGAGCATCTTATCACCAGTGTTCTGAATTCTGTATCTGATAAGTTGGCTGTCCCTGTTACATTTAGATTTTTTCCTTTTGGGGGTGGGGTAGTTGATCTGTTATTTCCTTTGGGTCATATTTCTTTGTCTCCTCAATTTGACAGCCTCCCTATGTTTGTTTATGTGTATTGGGTAGAGTTGCTTTGACTTCCTGCCTTAGTGCACCAGTTAAGTTATATGGGGAGGAGCCTTAGCTATTCACCAGGATAGGCAAACCTGTTTCGGGACTTTGTATGTGGGATGGGGGTTGAATAGGGAACAATGTCACTGCCAGGCTGTGGGAGGCTTGGTTGGCACTCTTCCCTTTTCTAGCCACTTCACCCCTTTCATGAATGTGACTGGCAGTGTTGTTCTAGCTGTTGCCCTGGTGGTGAGTCCCAGAGTGGATAGTCCTGTGTGTGTTCTAGTACACAGAGGACTTTTAAACAGATTCTCTTAAAAGACTGGTGATTTCTTCTGACACCTCAATTCCCACTGGTTTTTACAGCCAGATGTATGAGGCTTTATTTTCCTGGCAATGGAAGCCTGGACTTCATAATCTGGCCTGGGGTTGGGATCACTATCCTCACTACCCACAAGGTATCCACCACATGGGAATGTGGGACTGTTGGTTCGCTCAGTCACTACCACCACTTCCTTACTGCTACCTCTTTGCCACCACCACTCAGCATCCTCTCTGCCTTGGCTCCCCATCTCTGCTCTTCCTACTCATCTGGGTGAGTATGGCTTCTTTAAAACCTTGGCTATAGAATTTCCCTACAGTTTGATTTTCTGGCAGTTCTGGGTAATTTGTTTGTTTGTTTGTTTTGGGGTTAATTGTGATCCTTTTATTGTTGCACAAGGAGGCCTCGTTATTGGAAGTCAATTAAATTGTATCTGACTTACAATTATTTGATATAAAATTTTAACTAGACTTCTGGTTTTGTTGACTTTTCTAAAAGTAGCCCATCATTTTAGAATAAAATATAGTATATAACATAAGAATATTAAAATGTTAGCAATATTTGCCTTCCAGCGAAACAAAAGCTGTTTCTAATTAATTTCAGTTGTGTTAGATAACAGTTTAAAAAGCAAAAGAGGAGGGTCCAAGGAGAAGAAATGAACAAGGCTTCAAAAATTGTTTTTTCCTATAGAAACTGAATTACAGTGGCTATCAGATCTGTTGAGTGTAGTCAAGTTGTTTTTCAAAAAAACTAGGCACTGGTTTTTTAGTAATGGAGAAAAGGTATTCTCCATTATTAAAACTATTTGGAAAAGCCAGAGTTTACACAGACACTATTAACCAAGTTGGGCCCAAAAAAGAATAATTCCCTTCCTATATGAGAACTTTCAGTCCTCCCAGCCTGAAAATTCTTTAGTGTTGTATACTCTTTTTATTATTTTTCCAAAATGTAAAGATTTAACACAAGAATAAAGTATTTCTGGAGTTTTCTTCCCTTGGGAAACAAACACCTTCAGTTACAACTTCACTGCTCCAACCAAAATCATGAGGCTGATATTATTCTTGCCCATCAAAAAATCATGGCCACATTGTGCCATATGATCTAAGAAAAATACCTTGGAGTTTCTCTTCATACAGAAGATAGTCAGCAGGTTCAGTGCCAATACCAAAGCCATTCAAAGGTGCTTAATTGGCAAATTTCCACTTAAAAAAATGTGAATTGAAACTGGTCTGCTTTTGTCATTATGGATGGGCATGCAGGCAACTTTGAATTATGTCATTGTACTAAAATTGTTATAAAATAGCCCTGTCTGATGTTGCTTCATATTTTCTTCCACTAAAAAAGAAAGGCAACTAATTGATAGAGTTCCCATAATAAAGTAAAACATATCTGCTGGAATAAAATCCCATATCACTTTATTTTTAACAAATGACCACAATTTTCACTTGAGTGAATACACAAAAGTCATAGTAGTTTAATTTTGACAACCCCTTTTATTCTATTGCAAAGCATATTTGCATCTTCACCCAATTTTACTCCTTTCTTTCTGACTTTAGGGACCTGTAGTTTTTAACCTGAGGATTTATAGGTGGTGGGGTCAGAACCACCAGAGTTTCTATAGAACTCCACATAATTATAATAAAGAAGCTAATGTTTCGGACCCCAACCAAGTAACCAGGTGAGAATAATTACCATGGACAGATTTTGCTCTACATGAAATTATGCTACTTTAGATTCAATATTATAAGTCACTAGAAAACTTCAGATTAAATCTAAACTGTTACCTAATAGAATGACTACAAAATAAAACATTCATGGACATGATTAGAGTAGCTTTATTTTTAAAGTACAAAACTGAAAATAAACTAAGGGTCTCTCAGATGAGAAACAAAAAATATTGCATTTATACAGGGAATATTACTCAACAATGAAAAGGAATTGACCATTAAAATAGCCAAAAAAGTGAATGCATTTCAAATGTATTAAGGTAAGTGACAGAAACTGGTAGAGGGCTACATATTCTACTGTTCCTTTTATAAAACACTTACAAATGGCATTATTATAAAAATGGAGAACTGATTACTGGTTGCCAGGATTCAGAGTGAAGGGCTAGTTTAACTACTAGAAGCAGAAGGGAGAAAATAATAAAAACATATTTTATCTTGAGTTTGGTGGTAGTTACAAGTGCATGCATTTGTTAAAACTTACAATGATTCACCCAACAGTATGAATTTTAATGTATGCAAATTTTAAATTTTGAATAATATATAGTTAGCAGACTTTAACTTTGAAAAACTAGGACCATGCTGCAGTGGAAAAAGTATGTCTTCTTTTTCCCTGGAACAATAGAGTACTTGGGTGCAGATATTAGAATGTGGTAACCGATAAAATCCATGGAAGTGGTAATTGTTGGGGAATAAGGCTTATTTAGGAAAAGTACAGCATGAGCCTGGAATATCTTGTTATGACATGAGACATGCCAGAAAAGACACAGAAATCATCTTAAAGAAGCCCCCACTTACAAAAATCTGGAATAATTTGGACATTAAAAACAATATGAATAATTAGAATGTATTGACTAAAATAGGAATCCATGAGGACATACTAATATAATTAAATATATGATGATAGATAAATAAAGTTTTCTTACATAAGGATGCTAATATATTTAATAGGCATCATGAAATTAAAATTTGAAAATAATTAATTGGCAACTATCACAGTAAATATCATTAGATGCCAATATTAATAGGAAAGTTTTTTTTATGAATGGAGTGTTTACATAGACAACAATACAATCTCTGCAAAAAGATAATGTAGAAGGGTCAATATGTATATGTATTTTTTACTGTTGAAGGAAATAGCTTTGTGATTGAAACAGTTCATATTTCAGCTCTATATTAAAGCTTGATACATATAATTCTTATCTAATTGGGCTACTACTAACACCATCAAGTTGGCTTGATCATGTAGCCCACATAGATGGAAAGGCTGTTTTTTATCTTAGTCTCTATTCGAAACTGGCCAACTTTCTCAGTTATCTAACAAATGGGCTGGGTTAGTAGTTCCAAGGTAAGTACAAATTGTCCCCAAAATGCACAAAAATCCACCACACTCTGGGCCTCCTTATGAAAATTGTGAATTACTAATGACATTGAAAGGAAAAAAAGAGGAAGAGGCTGTCTCAGAGTGTATGCCTTGCACCTTTAAATTCCTAAATGTTCACTTGTCCTCCCCAGGTTTACTATTCCACCCTTGATACATGATTTGTGGTTTGTTAGTGCATCAAGCACACTTCTCAATCCTTGCACCCTAGCAAAATTGAAACAATATTATCAATACTGTGAACCATTGTGACAGCATGGCATCTGCACAATTTCAAAATAATTCTATCAGAGCCTTTGCAGAGCTGGTCACTACATTAGTGAATGAAATAAAAGATAGATAAGGCCAACAGGTTCTGAAGTGATGCATAAATGATGTTCAAAATAAGCCAGGAATGAATAACAGGATCTGGAGAACAGAGCACATAATTTTCCTATGGCTGTGATAAAAAATTACCACAGAACATATGGTTTAAAACATCACCCATTTACTATCTCACAGGCTCTTTGATTAGTGCCCAGTTTGTCCCTTGCGATTTTACATAGTTTTTGCTTGGTCATCTTAGCCCTTAGATCAGCACTCTGAGCCTTCTTTACTTTTCTAAAAAATTGCCCATATTTCCAAATGAGTAGTCTTACAACCTTATTTATTCATTTTCATAGAATAGGCTTTTTTCTACTTAGTGTGTCTCAAAATTTTTAATCCAAGCTGGTAGTGATTCCTACAATACAATTCTCTTATAACCCTGTGATTGAGGGTGCTACAACATCTTTAAGATTTTAAGAAGCTTCATCTAGCTGTCTGAGACACGATTCAATTTTTCTGAGGTATCAGAAGGTGCTCTTTACTCTCACACTATGTTTGTGTGTTATGATTAGCAACCAGACTTGTATCTTTACTGAGTTAATTTTTAATTTTGAAAGTCTCTTGGCAAGAATACTTGAGGATTGAAAAAGGTTTTAACACAGAAAGCCTTAATTTAATAACTTAATATTTCTTCTAAAATTTGGTTAAAAGCTAAAGTTGTTTACTAGGTTATCTTGTTTAACTCCCATATTTTATAGTAGGAAGCTAAATGTATCCAGTTTGGCACTTGCAATATTATTTCTATAAATTCTATCAGAGCTACTCATACTTATTTTCTAAAAAGATTTTATTAATTTATTTTGAGAGAGAGAAGAAAGGGGAGAGATAAAGAGAGGGAAAGAAACAGCAATTGGTTGCCTCCTGTATGCATTCCAACCAGGATTGAACTACAAGCCAGTCATGTGCCCTGGCCAAAATCAAACCAGTAACTTATTGCTTTGTGGAACAAAGCCCAAACAACTGAGCCACACTGGTCATGGTGAGCTATTAATACTCTTTTCCATGTTATTTCAGGTGGCAGTCATATTGCTCATTCTGTAGGACAAAACTTGAGTCCTCTTTACTCCAGCCTCTAAAAACAATTTGCTGTCTACTCTTCAACCTACCCCTATTTTGAAGCATATGTCACATATTTTACTATTTTGTTATAATAGCACCCTACTTTTGGGTACCAATTTACGCCACAGTCATATGTTGCTGTATAAGAAGATACCTTCAAAAGCTAATGACTTAAAACCATAAATATTTACCTGTGCATGATTCTATAATACTGACTGGGCTTGACTGGAACAGCTTATTGACATCTCTGGCAGGTATCTGCCAGGGCTGTATGATGACTGGGCCTTTTTCTTTCACTTATCTGATGTCTCAGCGATGGTAGTTATAATAACCGGTGCCAGGATGGCCTTCCCTTTTCATCTCCATACAGCTTTTGACAACTGGGTTCCAAAAAATAATATTCCAAGATTAGAATCCCTAACATGCAAGTGCTCACTGAGCTTCCACTTGAATTATGATTCTAATGTTCCACTGGCCAAAGCTAATCACATCTAGTGGCATGGTTAAGATCAGAATCAATGGAGAGAAAAACAGACAAAAGTGTTATTTCCAAGGAGCTTAGTTCACTGGAGGTAGCCACTATCTGCCACAAGTAATATAAGTAATCATTTTTTGCCCTCACTCTCATCTTCCTCATCCATTTCAAGGTGGCTACCTGAGTGTATTTTTTGTCTTTATAGAGATCTTATACAAACCATGTAATTTGAAGAGTATACTGCACTTTGAAGAGTTACGTATATATCTCATTATAATTTAAATTTCAAACTTCAGACAAATGAGGCAATTTTAACATAGTTGAATACATATGATTTAAAATAAGTTATTTCAATTATACCATGACACTTATTTTTATTAATAATAACAACTTATAAGCATTGAATATTTTACAATGAGCCAAACCATGGTAGATGATTGACATGTATCATATTTAATAGAGAAAATGAAACTTACAGACATGAAGAAAATTCAGCAGTTGCCAATACATGGGAATCTAGAGGCAAATCTAGGTCTCTATTTCTAGAACACAAGGCACTAACCACTTAATACATTTTGTTTTACTTCTTGCTTGTTGTTTCCTTCTCAAACACCTTCAATTGTTCCCTCTAGTCTACAGAAAAAAAGCAAAAATAACCCTATTTGTAAGGTCTTCTATAATTAGGACACAGCCACACTTTCCTGTGTCTTCCACCGTTCACTGGCACACAACATACTTCCTTGACTTTCTACCGTTGCTCGTGCTCATTTGTCCATGAAGTGGATTTTCTTCACCCAGAATACAGAAATCTACTTGTCTTCAACATCTCTACCCAAATGTCACCAATTCCCTCATCTTTTTTTTTTTCAACAATTCATACTTTTCCTACCATCTTCTCTTATAAGCAAGGTGACATTATTCAATTCTCTTGAAACAGTCCAAGTTTACTCTTATTGTTTCAATGTATTGATAGTTTATTTTTTAAGTGTACCATGGTTTGAAGATGACAGTTGCCAACTATTAACCAAGCCTTCTTCTGAACCCACAAAGTATATTATTAATGTTTTAAAGAATATTTATGGTATATGTTGTTTCTGTTACAATAGTACATATATTATATTTGGAATCTGTGCTCTTTAGTGTCTAGGTTTCCAAGGTTTATTATAGTATTAGTGCTAAATGTTTCTTCAATAAATAAAAGGTAAGAATGCTTGCAACAATTAAAATAATTTCTGTATTCCAGCATAACTGATAATGAAGATACTCATGCAAATGATAACTGTACAGTATATCTGAAGCCAAACAATTCACCAAATACAAATAATTGAATGTTAAAAATAAGTGTGAATTGGTCTTTCACAAAATTGGACATTTATCAATTTTCTTTTAGGCAAATTGGCATCTTATGAATTAATTCTTAGTAAATTTACTAATGCTCTCTATGTTCAATAGCCTTAGAAAAGCCAACCTATGTAATTGAAGCTCTTGAATCTAGGTGGTCAGCTTGATGGGAAGACAAATTAGGCTTCATAAAATTGACTTCATAGTTGTTTTTGTTAAGATAACAAATAATAATTAATTTTAATTTTTTCAGTCTTTTAGATTTCAAAATTCTAATCAGCCTAATTAATCTTAGCTTAAAAAAAAAAAAAAAAAATAGCCCTGGCTGGTGGCACAGTGGAGAAGGTGCTGGCCTGTGAACCCAAAGGTTGCCAGTTCAATTCCCTAGCCAGGGCACATAACTAGGTTGCAAGCCAGGTCTCCAGCTAGCTCTGTAGCTGGAGGCAGGTGAAAGGCAACCATACATTGATGTCTCTCTCCCTTTCTGCCTCTCTTCCTTCACATCTCTCTGAAAATAGTAAAATCTTTTTTTTAATTAATTAATTAATTAAAATTAACACTTTATCTTAATACCAAAAATTATGTTGAAATCCACCCAAGATTTAGAGAAAGCCTTGAAAGGCATGTAAGCATTAGGCTTTACTCCTGAGTCTCCCTTCCTATTCAAAGCACTTCTTTTCCTGTGTTAATATAATAGAAAAGAGACTGGGTATCTAGTCTGTCTCTCTAGCATATACTACATACTGGAAATATGATAAATATATGTATTCATTTTAACCAAATTCTACCACAGCAAAAAATTTAGAGGCCCCATGGAGTCTATTATAACGGGATTTTTACCTGTGCTTTGGTTAAATTAAATAATCCTATTTAGAAATTAGCTATTTAAACATTATCCACAAGGACCTAAATCACAATGTTTTTCTCTAAAGGGGCACATAATTTAACATAGTTTTACAGAGACTAATTAGTTATTGTTTTGGATGTACCACAGCTGGTATCCAACAATGTGTTTTGCATCCCACCACTCACATAATTTCTCTCCATAGAAAACCCATATGAAAATGTCTAAGCAGGAATCCTTATGAATTTCTCGGAAAGCACTCAGACTTTTTATTATGCCTCTGATGCTTATAGGGGATTATTTTTTCACATTAAATCATATCATATCATTTATTTAGATAAGAAATTTGGTTACACAATTCCATCTAATCCATTTACCTTTCTTCCCAAAATGTTTTAATATTCATGGTAAATACAGTATGATTGCTTTATGTAGTAATAACATCAACTGAAATAAGATAATAATAAGCAATAATTACCAGAAAGTCATCTACCTCATTATGATTGTTTTAGCATTTGATAGATGTTTTGCCAAAGGCTAAGCCAGGAGCTTTATTTATTTCAAAGAGATAAAAATAAGAAAATATGCAAATTTTGCATGAAATATTATTATGTAATCAAGGCCTATGAGAAGTGGAGAGGGAATTTATATTCACATTTACATTCATCCTAACCTTGGAGACTTTCTGGTGACCATGGGGACACTACCACTCTAGCTATTCCACAAGTCTAACTGCAGCCAGTTTGATGAGCCAATGATTGCACACATTTTTGTAATAACATCAGATTTCCCTCTGACAAGACATTTACTACTACATGTTATTTTTTTAATTGCAAAGCTGATGAGTTTAAGTCGACATATTTCTTTTCTGCTCCTTCTGCTTGTCAGCTGTAGCTGGATTGATAAAATGCAAATGAACAAATCATTAACGAGTACTGGTTATGAATCTCTCAGGCAGTTCAGGACCCTATCAAATCCTGCACCTATTACTTTGTGTGATTGATGTACTATTGTAAGTGATTGTTCCTGATCTTATTAAATCTCATTGATTTTTTCCCAGTTTCTATTTTATGCAGGGCCAGACTCAGACTATTATGAATGTTGTTGAACACTGTTAATCAAGCTTACACAGCTATTTTGATGGCAAACAATTAGAAGTCTGCAGCTCTAACTTGCAATTAGCTTCAGGGATATGGACCTTAGCACCATAATAATGAAAGAGACCTCCTTCAAGCACAGTAATAAGATTTACAATTATGACCCCAAATAACCTCTGAAAATAACCAATTTACAAATTTAGATGTATTTATCAATAATTTCTCCCTTTTTATGAAAATAAATTTGAGAATTTTTCTAAATTAATATTTCTGGCAAAAACATCCATCCTATTCCTTTAACATATCACCAACAAGCTTAACTGGTTTTGACTATATAAAATTCTTGTTATAAATTCTTTATATGATAGCTGACATAAGCACATATGCAGATTTTTAAAACTATCAATTACTCTTTCCAATATTTGGGTAGCATTTATATTTTTAAAATACAACAGTAGAACATGGTAAATGAAATATAGACTGTAAGTACTGTTAGTTTTTTACTCTATTCAGGCATGAAACTTTTATTAAGCATCTACTCTCTAAACAGTACTGTGATAGATCTATGAATTATACAAAGATAATCTAGAATCACTTCCTGTTCTGGAATGGTCTTATATAATATTATAAATGTATGAATTAATGTTGTTTGACTATCCATGTCAGTGTAATTCCATTTATATCTATGTAAAAGAACTTCATGAATAAATTATGTTCCAAACCTTTTATAGCTACAAATTATTTTTTACTCCTAATACTAGCAAAATACATCATTTCCTTCTTTATTTAGAATGCAGTATTGGGTGAGGTTTTGCTTATTCAGTCACATCTTTTCCTTCTTGTCATTTAGGAAGAGATACATGTCTTATTTCTTAGCAATGATTTTATTCCCATATCCTTTTTCCTTCATGGTCACTTTTCTTGCTTTAGTTTTCTCTCTTCTTCTTATAATCTCTTTATACATTTTTCTTTGTGACATGCACATGTTGCTCACTCTAGAACAAAACACTAATTAACTAACCACCCAACTTATATTTGATGCTGATGTGACATAATTCTACAATTTCTCATTTTTTTGCCAACATTTACCAACCAACATTTGATAACTGTGGCCTCAAGCATAAATTAAATGGCACTTTGAAGAACAGCTCTATTGGCAAAGGCTTTTAGCCACCTGGAGTGAGCTTGAAAGATCTTCTGAAGCCTGAGAACAACCAAGTAAGTTTGGAAATGTGCTCCTCAGCCTGATGAGCCTTAAAATTACTGCAGGATTTACTAACTGACAGCTTAAGTTGTACCTAGACTCATGATCCACAGAAGCTGTGAGAAAATAAGTGTATCTTGTTGTAAGCTGCTAAATTGGGGCATAATTATTAACCACAATAGATGACTAAAGAAGAATTAAATGAGATAACTCATGTTAAAAGCTTAGTGACTACCAAAATATGTCAACTACTAATATTATTTTATTTGCTAATTTTAATTGCTGATATAATGGGCCTTCTTTCTCTCTTTTGAATTTTCATGAGGTAAATATATTACAATCCATAACAATTCTATAGTTATAATTTGACCCCCTACATTGCTAAAATTATTATACATTTGTACATGTATTTACATACACACTTATATTTGCATGCCTGTATAAGTGTTTGTGTATATATATTTGCATAGCTATATCTGCATCTATATGTACATCATATATATTATATATATATATATGTATACCCTTATTGATATCAATAGATATAGATATATGTTTGTCTTTTCGATCAAGACTATTTTGATTTTATTTTTTGTGAATACTGTGTTAAGGCTATACAGAATGTGAATTTATTGCATGATGAATAAATTGATGCTGGATAGAATGACACACTTTGATCCATTAGACTTGCTTTAAGAAAAGTTTGCAAGCTGCTGAACTGGTATTTCTGGAATCCATTTAGGGGTGACTGTGAACTGGGTCAAAGGGAATTAAACAGATGGAATTACCTGGTTTCATTTGAGTCAGCTGAGAAAATAGAGACGGCATAGCCTTGGTTTTCAAATTCAGGAACATATAACCTTTCAGTTAATGTTGAACAAAATATAGACAATTAAAACTAACTGATATTATCAAAAATAATTTTAAATGCTAGTAAATACTAAATCCACATACCACTAATGTTAAAAGCTTATTTGGGGGTAAGAAGAAATTTGAATTGCTTTGTGTGTACTTTAAATGTTATCAAATAGCTAAACTATTCGTTTATGTGCCCTTTTTCATCACATCCATTAGTTTAAGTATTACATGGTTGCACAAATTAAACTAATACAGACATTCAGTTAGAAACCTGGGGGCAAGTTCCTGACCTAAAAAGCATGCAAATTTGGTATATTGACAGATCTGGGCCCAAATTCAGGTTTAGTCACTTAGTAAATTTGTGCTTTTAAGCAAATAATATAAATTTGTGCTTTTGAGCAAATAATATATATTTTCTTGATCTTGGTTTTTCATTGTCAAAAATAGAATAATGATATTTGTCTTGTAGAATTAGTTTGATGGTTAAGTCAACTTATAAAATATTTGCCATACAGAAGTCACTAGCCTCTTGCCCCTATTAGTTTTTGTGTGTGTTCACATATGTGCTTCGCATTACAAAACAAAATCAGCTAAGTAGAAAATACCACAAAAACATTGCATTTAAAAAATAATGCCTGAAGTTCAACTAGTTTTTGTGGACTCTCACTGGGTAGGCCTCCATGGCACAATGTCACAATGCTAGGAATAATAACACCTACCTGTCAAAAGGACTATAAATGCATTATTTGTTTATCATACTTCCAAGTCTCAGAGCAGTCAACTTATTTGAAGGAACTTTGTAAGAAAAATTATTTTAATCATTTCTGGGCAAATGGGAAGTTATATTTCTTCTTTGCTATTAAGTTTTCCTGAGTCCCAATATAAAGGTATCAACTATTACATATTTTCATTTCTTTGTTTGGGAATTTTTCCTCAAAATAAGTTGTCAATTTATTGAATAATATAAGTAAAATAATACTAAGAAAATTAGATTGCATAATACTAAGATAAAAATAATTTTAAATAAAGTGGTTTCTGTATAAATTAGCATTTTGAAATGGAGATTTAAGAAATAATTCATGGGGTGGGTATGGCAGGGGAAAACAATGGGGGAAATGGCACAAATGTAATACAACAACAATAAATTAATTTTAAAAAGAAATAATTTAAATAGTTGATTCAAAATAATTTTTCTTCCATGTTTCTAATGTCTTCCTTGCAATTGACTTCAATTTTTGTGCATTCCTCTCCATCCTTGTAATTTCCTGACAAGACCACAACTGTAGTTAAAAGCTAAACCCAAATATTCAGCTACTTGGGGCCTATAATTGGGCTACTGGCTAGCAGAGGAAAAACCTTCAAATGCTTAGTGACCTTAATTCATGACCATAAATCTCCAATAACCATGTAATGGAAACTGATCAACTTACCATCCTGACCTTATGTGTTATCATTCCCTACATAAAAATTAGTCTTTCATATCAGCTTTTCTATTTAAACCTCCCAAATGCTTCCTAACCTTCACGTGACTCACCTGTAACACATAACTACATCACCAAAGACACAGGAGCTTACATAACCAGAGACAGAAAGAGACACGCAAACTTTGCTGATACTCTTGCTTCAAGAACATTATCTTGGCCCTGGCTGGTGGCACAGTGGACAAGGTGCCGGCCT
>PVIW01010642.1:0-42872 GCA_004026585.1 Noctilio leporinus
CACAGGGCCCACTCATACCCACACCAACTTGGGCAATTTAGGCATGAATTCTCATCTGCCTACCTTTGGGCCGTGGGAAGAAACCTGGGTCCTGTGAGAAAAACCAGACAAAGGAAGACCATGCACCACCCAGGTGGAACATTTTCTTTTTCTAAACCTATGAAGAAATGAGGGTGAATAAAATGATGCGATTCCAAGACCCGCTGTATTGTCTAGTCTTGCGGATTCTGTTCTTGAGTGTACCAGCCACAAGCAGCGCTAGCCACAATGGGCGGGGCTGGGAGGGTGGCTGCTCAGGAGCCAGGACTGAGGGTCTTTACTTCCGGACCTCCTCGGGTATCGAAAACAGACCAGCCTACATGCGTGGCTGGCCAGACATCAAGTGCTGGGGGCTGGGTCTGGGCCACGCCCATGTGTGAAGGGGTGCGACTGCGCAGCTCCGGCGGATTGTCCTAGAGCCCCTCCTTTCCAGTCTGTGGGGACTGTGGGAGCTGCCGAGCCCAACGCTTGGAGCGGTTGGAGGAGGACACTGGTGAGGAGGGCTCCGCCTGGGGTGGAGGTGAATGCATCAGGGGTGCGAGGGGGAGGGGGCGTACTAACAATGAATAGGAGTGGGGTGGTGGCTGGATGATAGACGAGTGGGGAGAGAATACACGAAAACACCGGGTTTCCAGCAGGGTGGAGGTGCACCAGGGATGTATACCGTAGCCCCTTGGGGTCTGTGCTGGCTGGCTGGACATACAGACTACTGCTCTCTTCTGCCCACCATCACCCCCGCTCGCCCCTTTCCTGAATAACTAGCTAGATGGACATTCCTTACGACCCCCGTTTCAGAGCATCTGGACAGGGCCCTTGCTCTGGGAGTGACTGCGGCAGAGAGGACCCACGGTCCATTCTGGGCTGCGTCCATTTTCAAGCCCCCAAACCTCTAGAGATCTAGAGCGCAGCCGCATTCTCTGACCCTCCCCTCCCCATTCCCGGGGGCGGGCGGCGGGGGAAGGTTACATTTGATTCCACCTGCAAACACTGCAGAGGAAACTAGTAGCCGGTGGACGGTCATTTGCATCTCATCTGAACATTGTCTAAGGCAACCGGCATTTCCCCAGGCCTGCTCCTGCTGTCAGTCACCTCGGTGTCCTTCCTGCCCGCTTGCACCTTCGCTGGCTGGGTTTCACCATCCCTGTCTTCTAGGTCAGCATCTGCGGCTGTCAGGTAGGCGGATTCGAGAGGCCTGGTCTTCCTGAATCTTTAAAAGCCATCCCGTCTGCTGGCACTATGCTGTCTCCTCAGAGGGCTTTACTCTGCAACCTTAACCACATCCACCTTCAGCATGTCTCTCTGGGCCTGCACTTGTCCCGCCGTCCTGAGCTACGGGAGGGGCCCTTGAGCACATCCTTTCCCCCAGGGGATACGGGGGGCAAGGAGAGCCGGGGCCCCTGCAGCGGGGCCCTCGTGGACGCCAATTCCAACAGCCCAGCCGTGCCCTGCCGATGCTGCCCGGAGCACGGGCCAGGCCTAGACACCCGGCAGGACCCAGCACAGGAGGAAGAGGGGGCTGCCTCTCCCTCGGACCCGGGTTGTTCTTCCTCTCTCAGCTCCTGCTCAGATCTTAGCCCTGATGAGTCGCCCATCTCAGTCTACTCGCGGGACCTCCCCGGCGATGAAGACGTCCACCCTCAGGCCAGCACCATCCCCCTGGAGCAGGACTCCCCTCTGGCCTCCGCAGGCCCTGGTGCCTGCTCTCCGGACAGCTTCTGTTGTTCTCCTGATTCTTGTTCCGGAGCTTCCTCCTCACCCGACCATGGTCTGGACTCCAACTGCAATGCCCTGACTGCCTGCCAGGACCTCCCTTACCCTGGGCTAGAGGAAGAAGAGGAGAGTGGGGAGGCGGACCTCCCTACCTCTGAGCTCCCAGAGGCGGATGACGGGAAGATCGATGCTGGAAAAACTGAACCCAGTTGGAAAATCAACCCCATTTGGAAAATTGACACAGTGAAAACTGAAACTGGCTGGAAAATCACCAAGAACAATAACTCTGGTTGGAAAATCAATGGGAATACTAACTCTAGTTGGAAAACTGAACCTGGCAAAATTGACTCCGGTTGGAAAAGCAACACAGGAATAACTGATTCTAGCTTGAAAACAGACGAAGGGAAAAGTGATGGGGGATGGAGGAGTGACGTCAGCGAGGAGCCGGTGCCCCACAGGACAATCACATCCTTCCATGAGCTGGCCCAGAAGCGCAAGCGGGGTCCCGGGCTGCCCCTGGTGCCGCAGGCGAAGAAAGACCGCAGTGACTGGCTTATCGTCTTCTCGCCTGACACCGAGCAGCCGCCCACCGGGTCGCTGGGAGGCTCTCAGGCAGCTCCCCGGGAAGTTACCACCTTCAAGGAACTTCGGTCCCGAAGCCGGGCCCCACCTCCACCCATCCCGCCCCGTGATCCCCCAGCCGGCTGGGCCTTGGTCCCGCCCCGGCCCCCACCCCCACCCGTCCCTCCCCGGAGGAAAAAGAACCGCCTGGGGCTGCAGCCCATAGCGGAGGGGCAACCCGAGGAGGGCAGGCCGGTCAGCCCCGTGGCTGGCGAGAAGGCCCCGGACGTCAAGGAGCCTGAGCAGCCTGGCGCGCAGGCCGGCCTTGAGGGTAAGAGGCTGCAATAGGAAGCGGGAGGCGGGCTGAGCTTCGGCCTTGCCTAAGCGCCGAAACTTAAAGCCGTTCCCCCTGCATCCTCGCCCCCTTTCAGTGTCACCCGTCCTCCCGTCCCCTCTTACCAGGGAGCACTCGGGGAAAGGGAACGGGGTGGGTCGTTGGGTTATGGGACTAACTCTTTGCTCCCTCTTTCTCCCGCCCTTCCTTGCCTGGCTGCCCGCCGCTACCTCCTTCCTTTCCGCACCTGCCCCGCCAATCCCGCCTGCAGCCTGTCCCCTCCTGCTCCCTCGGCCCCTGGTTTTCCGGTTCTCGGCCGACGGGCGCCCCCTGTCGGAGGGTGGGGGCGCGGGCACAGCTGGGTCTCTCTTCCTGGCACCTCTGGCGGGCTGGCCCGGCTCAGGGCTGCGATTGCTGGGGGCGCCCAGCTCCCCGGAGGAGCAGCTGCTGCCAGTCCGCCTGTCCCCTGTGGGCGCCTATTCGCCTCCGGCTCGCGGGGCCCTGCCCTGCCTGGCCAGCCCCGAGCTGGCCTTGCTGCTGTCCCCGCTCTTTCCCAGAAGTAGCACCTTCCCTGCCGCGGCTCCCCCACCCCGCCAGGTACCCGCCCCCCCGCTGCCACCGCCTCCTCGTCCGCAGAAGGCCCCTCGCTGGACCTGGAGCCCACCGCCTCCGCCCAGGCTACGTAAGACCGACCCGCGCTGGTCCCGCAGGCCACGCCTCAGGCGGGCGGCCCCGCCCTCCCGGGACGCGCTCTCACCTCCGCTAGTTTCTTCCGGGTCACCGGCTCGCCCCGCCCTGCAGCTGGGGCCGATTCCCAGCGGTTGGGTGGTCCTGGGCGTCTGGCCCCGGCCTAGCGGACCCGGGCTGTCCAGCTTCCGTACTCAGCTAAGGGGTCCCAGCCACCCCTGTTGGGGACCGTGGGCCGTACCCTCTGTGGACTTACCTGGCCAGTGCAGTTCGGACCGGACCCCGACCTAGCTTGGGACGCGCGCAGGGTGACGCTCCCCGGCCGGGGCTGAAGAGGTCCTGCCGGCGCCTCCGTGACGGGCCAGACCCACGGGGCTGCCCTCTGCTGACGCGCTGGCGCGACCTGGGTCTCCCCTTTCCGGCGCCTTCCAGCCTCCCAGTCCCTGGGTCTCTTCTCCCTCCCTCTTTCCTCCTTTGGTTGGGCTGTTTTTCTGTTGTCCGGGGCTCCCTACAGACTCTCCTTACCTTCGAGGGCCGGGCTGGGCGCAGGGTGCCCCTCCTTCCCCTCGCTGTGGCCTCGCGCCTCGGAGGCCACCCTGGGTGGGCGGGAGGCGGGCGCGGCTGTGTCCGGTGACTTCCGGGATCTAGGGGGTGGGAGTGGGTCCTGAAGAAGGAACCTGTACCGTGTAAGGGGTGGAGAAGGGCGGCCCGTGAAATTCTCAGCAGGATTTCACTCCGGGATCTCAGGTCGAGCCGCCCGTGCTGTACTCAGCCCCGTGTCCCCTCCCGAGATTCTTCAAGGCGCTGGGGCGCTGTGGACCCCCAGGAGATGACTTGTGCGGAAGGTTGCAGTCCTGGAGTAACTAACTCCTGGTAAGTGTCATCGCATTTTTCTTCCTTCCTCCCAGTCCGAAGTTCCTGGTCCTTCGCCGGTGTCCCCGGGGTTCAGCGACTGTGGATGGCAGAAGCCCAGAGTGGGACCGGCCAGCTGCAGGAGCAGAAAAAAGGTAGGAGCCCTCTGTACCCCTGTAACTCTGGCTTCAGAAGCAGCTGCCCGGCACCTTGGACGTCCCTTTTCAGGGTCAGGTTGCCTAGGCTGGTCTCTCCCAACCCCTTGGGTATGCCTGAGGCCAGTCGGAGCTTTGATGCCGGTTTCCCTCTTCCCTTCCCAGGTCTCCTGATAGCTGTCAGCGCCTCAGTGGATAAAATCATCTCGCACTTTGGGACAGCCCGAAACTTGGTTCAGAAGGTGAAGTCTCTGGGAGGGTGTTGGGGGTCAGGAGATGAATGTAGCTCTAGGGGAGCAGAACAGCTGGCAGGAAGTTGCAGTGGCATCCCTGGACCCATGCCCGATGCGCTGCCTCCAGGCCCAGCTGGGAGACAGCCGGCTGAGCCCGGATGTGGGCCACCTGGTGCTGACCACCCTCTGTCCAGCCCTCCATGCCTTGGTGGCTGATGGGCTGAAGCCTTTCCGGAAGGACCTCATCACTGGGCAGCGCAGGAGCAGCCCCTGGAGCGTGGTGGAGGCATCTGTGAAGCCAGGTGAGGGGTAGTGTGGGACTGGGGATGGAGGCAGGGTGGGGGCTTGGCTGACAGCCTGGCTTGTCCTCAGGCTCCAGCACCCGGTCTTTGGGAACCCTGCATAGCCAGGTCAGCCGCCTGGCCCCACTGAGTAGCAGCAGAAGCCGCTTTCACGCCTTCATCCTGGGCCTCCTCAAGTGAGTGTCATTCTTTCTGGTGCCCCTCCTGTGGCCTGGGCACTGCAGGAGTACCTCAGGTGGGACACCGTAGTGATACTCTGTGTTCCAGAGAAGACCTGTCCTGTTGCAATCGCATCTCCCATCCCCTAACCAGAGGGGGCTGGTGTCCGCCACCTCCCTGAACTTCTGTTCCCTCTTCTCCCCCAGCACTAAGCAGTTGGAACTGTGGTTTTCCAGTCTCCAGGAAGATGCAGGTCAGAGGCGCAAATGGGAGAGGATGGGGTTGCTAGGCTCTGAGGGAGGGAGGGAAAGGGATCTGTTTTGCTGGTTCCCACTGATGTCAGAATGACCTTCATCTGTTCTCCAGTCTTGTTACTGTTCTGCTTAAAACTCAAGAAGGAGTCCCATAGCCCACAGGGAGGTGGGGGGGCAGGTAGGGGGGTGGGACAGAAATCCTCAGTGTAACCTCCAAAGTCTTGATTCTTTGGCCTCTTCCTTTTTCTCCCTCCTTCGAAACCTGGGGCTTTCTTTGGTCCTTTCACAGTCTTCTTTCCTGGTTCTTCCCTCTACCTAGAATAGGTTTTCCTGCCCCTCCTCATTAACTTTCATTCATCCTTTGGGCTCTACAATGAGACTTCACTCCTGGCTCATCCCTCATTTTGCTCCTATGGCTCAGTCCTCCTCTCTGTTACTGTTTTTTTCTCTCACCTGTTATTCGTTATTCTATATGTGCCTCCCTCTCTAGGTCCTGGTTCCACAGGGACAGGGATGTGTCAGTTCTATTCCCTACCGTATACTTTTCTTTGTCCCAGCATAGGAGGAGGCCGGGGGGATATTTGCTGATGGATGGGCTGATGTAGGGATTCCTCTGGGACTAAGCTGAGGGCAGTGGCTGATGTCACCCTGCTTTTTCCCAGGCTTGCTCTCCCTCCTGTATCTGCCCACCGGATTCTTCTCTATGGCCCGGGGTGGCTGCCCTTCCCTGTCCACAGAACTGCTGCTCTTGCTCCAGCCGTTGTCGGTGCTCACCTTCCACTTGGACCTGCTCTTTGAGCACCACCACCATCTGCCCCTGGGCCCACCTCAGGCTCCTGCCCCGCCAGGCTCGCCTCCAGCCCTGCAGCAGACTGTGCAAGCCGTGCTGCACTGGGGAGGTCGGCTGGCCCAGAGCCTTCGTGGGACTTCTGGAGAGTCCCCTCCAGGCCCGTCAGCACCTTCGAGCCCTCCCAAACCAGGCGGCTGGTGGGAGCAGCTGACCCAGGCCTCCCGGGTCTATGCCTCTGGGGACGCCGAGGGCTTCTCCCTTCCTCGGTGGGGATCCAGGCGTCAGGGGACTGTGGCTGAGGGGGCACAGGAGAGATCACCGCCCGCAGAGGACGGGACACCAGGCAGAGGTGTGTGGCTGGGGAGACTGTTTGGAGCGCCTGGAGGCCTCACAGAAACTGAAAGTGGAGCTCCGAAGTCCAGGTAATGGGGTCCCCTCCATGACCTCTGACTCTGTCCCTGAGCCCCCATTCACCCCAATTTGATACCACAGTGATCCTTTAGGTCAGAATTTGGCAGTCTGTTTTTCTACAGTTAGGAGCTAAAAATAGCTACATTAAAAAATATTTATTTATAAGGAACTAGCATGGAAGAACCATGGACATGGACAAGTGGGATTGACTTTGGAGGGGAGTGGGTGGGTGGGGAAGGGGAGAGAAGGGAGGGGAATGGGATGGATGTAATACAACAACAATAAAATTAAATTGAAAAGAAAGAAAATTATTTTTTAGAGAGGGGAAGGGAGGGAGGAAGAAAGAGAGGGAGAGAGACATCATGTGCGAAAGATACATGCCTCTCTCTCATGTTCCAGCTGGGGAAGGCCTGCAACCTAGGCATATGTCCTGACCAATTACCCAGAATTGAATAGCTTCCCAGGCCAGGCCCATACTCAATCTATTGAGCCACACCAGTGCTAATGGTTACATCCTTAAATTGTTACATTTTTTTCCTTATGTAAGCACCTACATAGTGTTCTCCATTTTGCCTCTTGGCCCTCAAGGTCAAAAATACTATATAGCTCTTTAGAAAAAAGGAAAGATTTGTTGAGCTCTGCTCTAGAATTTGACCATTGGTGGCCTTTTTAATGGCTCAGGCACTCCGTAGTGATGCTCTGGATCTGAGTGTACTGTGGGACCCTGTAGTCACTTTTGGTGTTATAGACCTTTGTCACCTCACTCCCTAATCACCCTAACAGACTGCCAGTCTGCCCTTAGCAGTGACCACCTCCTGATCCCTTTTGAAATACAGTCAGGCCCCTTAGTCTCTTCCTCCAGAGCCCTGGATTCCTTTTTTTTTTTTTAAAGATTTTTTTATTTATTATTCTGAGAGAGAGGAGAAGGGAGAGAGGCAGAGAGGGAGAGAAACATCAATGTATGGTTGCCCTCCACCTGCCTCCAGCTACAGACCTGGCTTGCAACCTGGTTATGTGCCCTGGCTGGGAATCGAACCAGCAACCTTTGGTTCGCAGGCCGGCTCCTTATCCACTGCGCTACCAGCTAGGGCTTGGATTCTTGTTTATTTTTCCTGGAGGTGACCTCTGTGATTCTGTATCCCTTCTTCCAGGAGACCATCCAGCTGGCTGCCTCCTACAGTGAGTGTGCTGGCTCTGGTGAAGAGGGTAGCACCTCCCTGCTCTCCTGAGGAGCTTGAGGTCTCAGCACCCAGCATGGTGCAGACCTCCAGGTAAGGAGGACGGGGAGGAAGGCACTGGCGTGCATGCGTGTGTGCGCACATTTCTGTCTTCACAGAGTGGAGGGAAGGTAGTTTAAAGGCTTTGGGGCTGTAAATTGGAACAGTGCTTAGTATCTCTGCAGTCTATTATTGGTATGAACTAATTTCTCTGAGCCTTAGTTTCTCTGTAAAGAGAAGATAATTTTATACCTTTGTTATAAGGGTATAATTTTATAAAAAAGCATTTGGGCCCTGGCTGGGTTGTTTTAGTTAGTTAGAGCGTTGGCCTGATATACCAAGGTTGTGGGCTTGATCCCAGATCAAGCCACATAAAAGAATCAATCAGGCCCTGGCTGGTGGCACAGGCCTGCGAACCCAGGGGTCATTGGTTCCATTCCCAGCCAGGGCACACATGGCCAGGTTGCAGGCCAGGTCTCCAGCCAGGTCTGTGGCTGGAGGCAGGTGGAGGGCAACCGTACATTGATGTTTCTTTCCCTCTCTGCCTCTCTCCCTTCCCCTCTCTAAAAATAATAAAATATTAAAAAAAAAATCAATCAATGAATAATACATAAATGAGTGGAACAGAAATAGATGTTTCTCTCTCTCTCTCAAATTAATACATTTAAAAGAAAAGCATTTGTCATAGAGGAGATGCCCAGTTAGTGTTAACTATTACCTGGATGTGCCCTTGTGCACTCTGATGGTGTGTGCCTCCGTTCAGTGGATATTCTAATTTGACAGCAGGAGTAGCTTCTAGTTTAGGGTCTGAGTGCCTTTGGTTTCTCAATCCACTGAATTAGGCTTTTTATTAATTGATTATTACTACGTTTTGTTGTTGTACCACATTTATCCCATTTCCTCCCCACTGCTGAATTAGGCTTTTTTAAAAAAGTGATTTTATTTATAGAGAGATGCGTAGGGAGGGGAGAAACATCAATGTATTATTTTATTTTGTTTTATATCTTTAAAGATTTTATTTCATTATTTTTAGAGAGAGAGGAAGGGAGAGAGGCAGAGAGGGAGGCAGACATCAATGTATGGTTGCATTTCACCTGCCTTCAGCCACAGACCTGACAGGACACCTGGCGTGCAACCTGGTAATGTACCCTGGCTGGGGAATCAAACCTGCGACCTTTGGGTTTGCAGGCTGGTGCCTTACTGTGCCACCAGCCAGGGCTAAATGTATTATTTTAAACGTGTGAAATATATTGACTGGTTGCTTCTCACATGCCCCCAACTGGGGACCTAGCCCACAACTCAGGCATATGCCCTGACCAGAAATCAAACCAGCGACTCTTTGGTTTGCAGGCCAGTGCTTACGTCACTGAGCCATACCAGCCAGGACTGAATTAAGCTTCTTGATTTTTCTTTCATTTAGCAATACTTTTTCTGTACTTACTATGCACCAAGCATTGTGTTAGGGGATGGAATACAAGGTGCACATATTGGAGCCCCTGCATTAAAGGAACTTTGTAGTCTAGTGGGCAGACTTTGGAGCCATACAGACAGGGCTTCTTCCCCAGGTGTGGGGACTCAGGGAAGGCCCCTGAGTGATTGTGTAGGTGTGCCTGCGTCAGAGGGAACAGGATGCAAAGGTGGAGAGGCCCAAGTGTGGTGTGCAACTGTGGGTACATGATTGGTTGTGGCTCGAGTGGAGGAGGTTGCTGGCAGTGGTGACAGGGAGGCTAGAGGCTTCAGCAGGCCAGTTACAGGCCTAGACCTCACTGTGGGGCAGTGGGAGCCACTGAGGGTCTTAAACAGGGGAATGGTCCGCCTGCGTGTGTTTTTTAGAAGGATCTTTGCTGTGTATAGAATGGAGCTTGGGAGGGAGGCCACGAAAGATTAAGGGACAGTTAGGTTATATGCAGGGTTCAGAGACAGGGAGGACATAGAGGCCTAACTAGGGCAGGGACAGTGGAGTTGCTGAGAAAGTTAGATGTAGCAGGACGTACAAACACCAGGCTAGTTTCGGTGATTGGGTAGATGTGAGGACTGAGACACTAGGGTTTTTGTTTGGTGGAAGGAGGTGCTATTTGCTAGTATAGAAGACCCAGAAGAGAGACTAGTTTTCAGGGTTGAGTCATTTAATTTGCATATGTTGAATAAGAGTGGGGTTTGGAACTCAGGAGAGGGCTGGGGTCCACATGTTAGTAGATTGTCCATAGGAAGGAGTTCAGTGTTCATGGATGCTGCACAGTGGGAAGGTGTCGCCCGAGACCGCTGGGCACCCCCACCTCACTTCATCCCACCGTCTCCCTCTGGTTCCCCACAGGGCGGTGCGTGCGCTCTGCGACCACACTGCTGCAGGACCTGACCAGCTGAGCTTCCGGCGTGGGGAAGTGTTGCGTGTCATCGCCACTGTGGATGAGGACTGGCTCCGCTGTGGGCGGGATGGAACGGAGGGGCTGGTACCTGTGGGGTACACCTCCCTTGTTCTCTAGGCCTAGGACTGTTTCCTTCCAATAGCTCTCCCTCTTGTCACCTGGGAATGGAATGGCTGTGAACACTAACCCATGTAAACTGATCACCCAGATGCATTCTCCTTATCTGTAAAAGGACTTTCCTGCCACATCAGTTTTTGCTAATATGTAAATTTTCCTTCTTTCCTTTCATACCCATCTGTAAGTTGAAATCTGCTTTTTCCAAATATATACAAAGGAATTTCCCTCCATGCAGTCTCTTTCCTCTCCCCCATCTGCATAATGGAACATCTCCCTTTCTGTCTGCAAAATGCAAATCTAGCCCCTACCTACCTTCTTCACATGTAAGTGAATTCTACCAGTACAGTATATGCCTCAGTTCCCAAGACTAGAGGGTCTCTAGTCTCCTTCCTGTGTATGAATCTTACCCCACTCCACCCATCCCATGTTGCCTGTATTTATTATGTACTCATGTTGTACTTGGTGCTGAAGTTTGGACACCCCTGGTGGGTGGGCCTGTGGTGTTGGTCTCCCTCCTTCCTTTGTCCCAATAAAGTGTGAGAGTTGAATGTGTGTGCGTCAACTGTGGGTTTCAGGACATAGGCTCTGGGGGAGAGAGGCCCTCTTACAGCAAGCTCAAGGGAGATGCTTGCTTCCTACCCGATTCAGTTTTTACTACTTCACGAGGACTGGAGACACGGCCCTTGGTTGTGCCTGAATCTCAGAAGTGCCCTTATATTTTGAGACTAGCTTGCTTTGTTTTGTGAGATTGATAGGTAGAAGCCTGAGTAAATATGGGAGAGTAGGAAAGACGTAGCCCTTTATATTGTACTCATTAGATTTGTATCTGAGGTGAGAGGAAGGATTCTAGTTTTAAGAAATGACTCATTTTTTCTATTTGCCATCACCATTTTGTGGTGATGTAATTTCAGAAAGCATAATTAACTTAACATCCATAACTCTGTTAGGAGTTAATGAGTTTCATTCTCTTGAAATGAGAATAGTTAAAATGCTCTGGAGCTTTGAGGGTGTGGTTAGAGAATAACCAAAAGGTTAGAAAAATAGAAAGCTAAACATTAATTACAACCAGGCAACAGGAAAGTTAGGGGGAAGGTGAAAACTATGAAGTGAAACAGTTAAGATATCTGGAAGTTTTCTCCATCTTTGGGAACTTGGTTGGAGAGGACAACAGGCAGATGACAAGGGAGGGGAAATAAAAACAAATCCCAAGCTCTGTAAATACTTGGAACAGGCTTTGGTTAGCCTCAAATGTCTCATACTTTTGTCATTTCCTAACACTTATTCTTAGATCCCATTCCAATTTATATTATTCATGTCCTCCTTGCTTTGATTTTACATGTTTGGCTGCTATTCAATTTTGACCTCAGTTTGCATTTTAGGTGTTTTCTAGGATGATGTTTTACCAACCAGATTTTTGAGAACCTCTGGGACCAACCAGGAGTCAGGTTGATGATGCTTCTTCAAATAATTACTACTCAGTGGATAAGGCGCTGGCCTGCGAACCCAAAGGTCGCAGGTTCGATTCCCCAGCCAGGGCACATAACAAGGTTGCAAACCAGGTCTCCAGTCAGGTCTGTGGCTGGAGGCAGGTGAAAAGCAACCATACATTGATGTCTCTCTCCCTCTCTCCCTTCCCCTCTTTCTAAAAATGAAATAAAACCTTAAAAAAAAAAATTACTACTGCAAAATAAGTTTTACTTTTATGTTTTGAGTTATAAAACAGTAGCGATGGAAGACTACCATTACTTTGATTTTGGGACCAATGTTTCTCAAAGTGAGATCTACAGAGTAACATTGGGGAGGGAGATGATTTCTAAAGTTTCAGAAATCTCATACTGATACAGAGCTTTTATATTCCATGGATTCAACCTGCTACTCCTTTTTCTAACTCCTATTCCCTCGTACTTGGTCTTACAGAGGGTAATCCTAGTAAGAGCCCCATGCTAAATTTTGTTAAGAGCATCAGTGAGATTTAGTGATAGTTGCAGTCAGAGCTTAATGATTCTTATGGTTGTGCGGGTGGTAAACAGATCAGTGGGACCTCCTTGCAGCACATCATGAAACAGACCAAACACTGATATGAAATTAGATGTAGTTTAAAATTATTATATATCATCTAGAACTGTAGTAGATACCAAAGGTTAAAACATTAAAGATCATAACTTAAAACTTAACTACTAATTGTATTGTTTTTTGCAGTCATGAAGAGACTATTGTATCTGCGGGGTGAACTCCTGGTCCTTGGATGAGTAGAGATTGAGCTTAGTTGATTGTCTTGAGGCTTCTGAGCAATTATTCTAGCTGAACTCAAAGCTTAAATATCTGACCTATGTCTGGGACAATATTCTGTTAGGTCTTTCAGTTGTTGGCAGGAGTGGATTTATGTTCCTTAGTAGAGTTACACTCTGGTTATTTCTGACACTTCTCTATTTGTGATGAGTATTAAGTTTTTGGGGTTCTGGCTCCAGCACTAGTTACTGGGTAATCGCTGGCAAGTTAATTAACCTTCCTGAGCTTCAGTTTTTGTTTCTACAAAATGGGAATAACTATAGAGGGTTGTTAGGAGAATTAACTCACTAGCTATATTACTTTGGGCAAATTAGTTAACCCCTCTGCTGCCTCAGTTTCCACATCTGAAATACTGGGTTTCGTTACCTCCCTAAAAAGTCTGTTGTGAAAATTAATTAAATGTAAGCTGCTTACAATGGAAATAGTCTAACATCGTGGGCTAAAAAATGTGGCCTAACGTTATTATTAACAACCTCGGAGGTTAATGAGTACTAAATGAGATGCTGTATAGATGATGTCTATGTGCACAAGGGACAGAAGTGTAGACGATTATGATATTGATTGGTTAGGCTGGGCACAGACCAAAAAGATCCTAGTATTGAAGAAATGCCTTTGTTCAATAGTCAACAGTGGTGGGTAGTCCATAAAGGGCCAAGTAGGATGCTGCTGATAGAGTTTTAACAAGATCTCTTTGGAAACAGGATGGAGAGGAACCTGGAAGATAAATGGAGGATAGGAAAGAGGAGACAAAATAGCAAGCTCACCACTCTGTAGTTAGGAAAAGTTTTTTCCATTTAATACTAGACTTTCAAGGATTGAGATGCAAGCTTTTTATGCAATTACATCCAATGTTAAAATTGGTAATACATAATTTACAAAGATTAACATCAAAACAATCATCTATTTAGATATGCTTTTGTAAAAAGGAAATATATTAGCAGCATTTATATTTTCCGCAATCACACAGCCTACAGACATGCAGACTAACTGTATCTATTTGCAGTGATGTAGTGCTTTGCCCCGCATTTCAAACACCGAAACCCACCCGGCAGCTAGGGGGTTCTTTTAATTTCATTATTATAAAATAACCGAAAAATAAAAAAGGCATTAATTTCTACACCAGTAAGAAAAAACAAGTTTTTGCACTTACCTAACATTTGATTGTCTAAAAAACATTTCAGTTTTTAGTCTTTCAACAAAAGAAAGATAAAATGACAGAGCGTAGTGTGTTTTGCTTCTGTTCACGCATTTTACAAAGTTTTTTTCTTTTTACTTTTTGTCTTTTTTAAAATTTTAGTGTTTAACACTATTAAAAGAAATATTGAATTTTAAACTCTTTCTTGTCATTTTCCTGCTTTTGACTAAAAGGAGACTCCCAAAGTGCCCCTATCCCCACCTCCCTCCCACCCAGCTCCCTGAAATGAAAACCAAAAGAAACCACTCAAATGGGCTTGGACATGCGATTTTTCCAGCTCCACACGTGAGTATCTTATACCCAGGCCTCTTAGTAATGTACAGTGCTTCTCTACGGTAAGAAAATACTCCAAACTATTTTCTTAATTCTCTTTTTTCTTTAATAAAATATTTATTCTGCTTTTTCTCTGCTCAAGGGGATCTTTGGCATCCCCTGTCTCTTTTGTTTTTTCCTCAAGATTGACATAGAAAGGAGAAAAAGGAAAAAAGATTCAATGGAATGAAAGGTGGTCAATGTTTCTACCTAAACAAGTCAGAGTGTCGTCATCATAAGGGAAAATGTACAATTAGGACAGCATTGGTCCAATATTAGAAAAAAGTAATGGGGACGTTTACTATTGTATTGCTTACTAGTCACGCAGCGGATGTGTATATATATATATATATATCTCTATATCTATATCTATATATATATACACACACTCATTCACATACATATATATATACACATATAACTTGGCACATTTAAAAACCATCTTTTATAAGAACATCTAAAACGTATATGCATATGTATGTCTGAGAAGACAACAAAGCAAAGCTTTTTAAATTTTATTTTTAAAGAGACAGTATTGTCTGATAACTTCTGGCCAAGAGAATGGGAAGGAAGGAAACACCCTGGATATCCCTCCTGATGATCAGGAGGATGGAGGAAAGATGAAACGAGGAGTGGGGAGAATACACTGTCTCTTTAAGAGATGGACATTAAAAACTGTACAATTAAGAAAACAAAAGTAGTGTTTTCAATGGAATCTACACTTACAGCAAATACTCTGATAGGTGAATACTGTTCAACAATTTATGTAGTGACTTAGGTGGGGTTGAGTTCATTTTCATGTAGGTTTTAAAATGATTTTATTTTGAAATGAATCTCCATTCGCACAGCACAGCAGACACACAAACCACAGCGCATAAACCAAATGTGCTGGGGGAGGCGGGGGAGCTGGCCTCATTAGAAAAAAATACTTTCGGCAGGTTATAAAGGTTAAAACAAAGTTATAGTAAGAACTGTGCCCTCTGACCCCATGGGGGCCTTCCCTATTCCATGATTTCATTTGGGGGAGGTAGGGAGCCGGGCAGCAGCTACAAGTGCTCTGAGTTATCAACTCATGTTTGACCTTGACCTGCTTGGGCAAGAAAGGAGAGAGAAACTTTCCTAATTAGGGATCTGGAAAGAAGCCCCAGCTACTGTTTCTGTCTTAAGTCTCTGGGATAGCTCTTAGAGCTGCAGAAAACAGATGGGGGATGGGTGGGTAGGGTTCCTGGACCTATACCTCTGGATTTTGAGTTACACCTGTGTATAGGAAGCAGCTCCTTAGCAGTGCCTGTGGGATCAGAGGATGACAGAAAACCCAAGCTGGGGGAGGGACAAGTGTAAAGTACCAAAAGGTTTTGGTCACCCTTAATGTGCTCTGCCCTCCCCCCTACATTATTCTTAACCTTCTAGATGAAGCCATGGAGAGGAAAACAAGTTAAATTGAACTGGTTAGATAGATCCCCTTTCTATTCCTCTCCACTAGCTCCAAGGTTTATCAAGTACCTAAAGTTAACGACATGGCCCCATTCCCCTTGCTGGATGGACCCTTCCCATCCGTCTATACTCGGAGAACTGGAGGCAGAACTGTTAGCTCCACTGGATCCAAGATGCTTGAGGTTCTCGTTCTTTGAGGTTCACTTCCGAAAGCTGTTTTCTGGGATAAACAGAGTACGCCTTCGCAGTTTCCTGCCTGATCCTTCCTCTAGCAAGTAGGTCACATCGATGGCTGAAAACAGAACCAAGGAGGCTGATCAAATACCACTAGCCTACTCCTTATTCCAGATTTGGGCTCTAAGAAGATCAGAGGAGTTCAATAATTCCCCTTCTGACATATAGCAGTTTAGATCTTCCACCAGCCCTAGATTTAAAAAAAAAACTTGTTCTCTAGGGAGGAGATCCTCTCACCTCCCAGTTTCATTCCCAAGATAAAACTAAAAGCAGGCCCATGAAAGAACTATATCATTCTTTAAGAATACTTACTATTCTGAGTAAGTAGTTTGAGAAATTCTTTTTCATTTCCCCTCCCCCTCATTTTCTATTTATTTTAAACCCTAAGTATTAGCCTGATTCTTCTTACCATTTTTTCCTGGGATTTTGTCAAGGAGATTGAGCAATATCTGGTTGAGTCTTTCCCGTTGGTTATGCCGTTGTTTCTCAGGGGTACAGGCGGACTGGGCTTCTTGACCACTCTTTTCTGATTTTTTGTCACTCTCACTGACTTCGGCAGTGGCTCCCTCCTGTTCTGGTTCTTCCAGGCCTGGCATCTCATTGGCTGCTTGCTCTTGACTGGCCAGAACCTCTTCAATTAAGGGCAGAGCATCATCCTCTTGGCCCAAGTCTTTTAGGGGTGCCTTTGAGCGCTCAGACTTCCAGGATGATCTGCCAGGAAGATATGTAAAAATTAGAGTCAGGCTGAGAAGAACACTTGAGGATGGAAGGGACACAAAGGCAAGAGACTTAAGGATGGCTTGAGATCCTGAAGCCTAACTGTTAGAGCCCTGGTTCAAGAAGTAAGAAACTTGGTTCTGGTCTTCACTTTATTATTTGAACAAACCACTACCTTTTTCTGAAATTTAATTTCTATTTGTAAAATTCAAATTTTCTGTTTTTTCCCTCCAGGAATCCAACAAATCTATAAAACATACCAGCTCTGACTGGTTCTGAGTACAGAGAAGTATGACACAACTTTGTAATACTAATTGTCCAACTACAGTTATGTATTTAAACAAAGTTTTTACTTTTCCTAAATCTCTTTTCACATCTATTATCCATTATCTTTTCCCCTTACAGTAAGCTATTGATATAGGTGAATCACTTGCTATGCCACCATTTAACAGAAAAGGAAACTGGAGAAAAGCCTTCAGTTTACCCATTACGTACAAAACAAACAAATAAAAGCTACGAATTCAAACTGCTTTGCTAAAACTGCATTTCTAGCTTAAGTTTGTTTCTTGACAAAGGTCCCAAAGAGCTGATATATCCTGGAGTAACGGGTAAAGTTTGCAGAAATCTAAAAAAAAAGACTTTTCTGAATTGTCTAGACTTCTGTTCCAAATGCTTCTTCTTTATCTGTAATCCTGATAAAATCCTCTCTCCCTCCCCTGACTCTTGGCACTATGGCAAACTACTCTGTCAGAGAATCCCCAACCCTAGGGGTGGGTCTGCACAGGTAGGTGGTGGTTCTTGCTCCATTCAAGTTGAACCCCTTAGGCTCTTCCCATCCCCACTAGACTCACCGCCCTCCGTTCCTCTTGTAGTTGTCTGGAACATAATGAGGCTGCAGAGAAGAAAAGGAAGAAGTAAGTGTACTGTAGAAACTGGCAAAACTAAATCATGCGATCTGCGGCCAACTCAGGATAGGGAGGTGGGGAGCTAAGGAAAGAACAAAGAACAAAATGAGGCTAATATCCTTATAAGCTGGGTGACTATATTTTAAAGTCATAATTTCAGTACTTCTATTAATGTGTAGGCCACAGTGGTTCTTAGTATTTGTAAGCCTAGGACAGTTAAAGGGCAGGCTCACAATTCTTGTGCTCCATACACCCCAATGTTTAAGTAGTTAAGTTTGGGGTTTCAAGCTAATCAGTGACCTACTGACTGAGCAAGCAAGACCAGAGAAGTCTAGGTAAGAAGCAGGGCTTGGTGATGGGTAGAAAGAATAGAAAAATACTGTTTAGAGAAATATGAAAATAATAATAGGAAAAATAGGGACATAAAGGTTTGTTTCTGGTTAGACTCTCTAAGCATTCCAGTTTGACAGCTAAGAATTTTGAAAGTCCCACTTAAAAGTAGACACAAGGATGAGGACAGCTCAGTCCAGGGTTTCATTATAGCAAGGAGATGGATGGGTGACCAAAACCTTTATAGAATGATGAAGGGGACAAAATAATCAGAAGAGTAGATTCACAACAATTTAGGAAACAAAAACAAAAACAAAAAAACACATAGGAAAAAAGCTGATAAGAGAAATTTTAACAGTGGTGATTTTTTGGGTAATGGGTTAATACAGTCATGATGGGAAATGTGTGGTCAGGCAATTTTGTTTTGTGTGAACATCATACGGTGCTTATCTGCAAACCTCCATGGTATAACCTATTACATACCTAGGCTGCATGGTACAGCCTATTGCTCCTAGGCTGTAAGCCTGTACAGTATATACTGTACTAAATACTGTAGGCAACTGTAACACAATAGGTAAGTATTTGTGTATTTAATCACAGAAAAAATACAGTAAAAATATAATATAAATAATTTAAAAAAATGGTGCACCTGTATAGGACACTTACCATGAATGGAGCTTGCAGGGCTGGAAGTTGCTCTGGGTAAGTCAGTGAGTGAGTGGTGAGTGAATGTGAAGGCCTAAAACATTATTGTAAACTACTGTGTAGACTGTACAACACTACACTTAGGCTATACCAAGCTTATGTAAAAAAAAAAAAAAACCACACACACAAGGTTAAATCCAGCACAAGATAAAATGATGTGGTTAAGAAATGCAATAAACCTGAGACATGTGAGGCTGCTGCTGGCTTAACACAGCTTACTGTTTACAGCAAACTTTCTTTCCTTTTTTTTAATGAGCAAAAAGAGTACACTAGGGCCTTGGCTGGTAGCATAGTGGGTAAGGTGCCGGCCTGAGAACCCAAAGGTTGCAGGTTCGATTCCCCAGCCAGGGCACATAACCAGGTTGCAAACCAGGTCTCCAGTCAGGTCTGTGGCTGGAGGCAGGTGAAACGCAACCATACACTGATGTCTCTCTCCCTCTCTGCCTCTCTCCCTTCCCCTCTTTCTAAAAATAATGAAATAAAATCTTAAAAAAAAAAAAAAAAAAAAAAAGAGTACACTAAAATAACAAATAATAAATACATAAACAGGTAACAGTCATTTACCATTATTAAGTATGTACTGTACTAACTGTGTGTGCTGCACTTTACAAGTAGCATCAGCAGCAGCGCAGGTTTCTCTACCCCAGCACCCCCACAAACATGTGAGCAATGCTTTGCATTACAATGTCACAGTGTGACTAGGTGACAGGAATTTTTCAGCTCCTTTATAACCTTATGGGACCACCAGAGTTATGCAGTGCATGACTATATACGATTTTTCTTCTTAGTGCTGTGAACTTTTAAATTTTATATAATGATGTCTTCTATTTTAAGTTCAGTGACAAAAAGAAAAAGCGCTGAACTATTTTCACCAAAATAGGGTTCTTGATTCTACTTCTTAAAATTATGGGTGTGAAAAACAAAACAAAAAACTGTAATAGGGGACTCCAGGGCAAACATTATAAAGAGGTGAGAGAGAAAAAGTAACTAAAGTATAATCAGGAAATCAAAAATTTCTTGAGACATAGCTCATACCAGGAAATGCAGAATAAATGTGTATCTGCAAACTTCCCAGATAGAGATGGAAATTTCCAGACTTTGGGATGGAAAAAGGATGGAGAAGCAATGAGTTACTTGAGAATTCTTACTCTGTGAATTCCATGCATGCACTATAGTTCTGACATGTACAGGTAGGATAGAAAGGAGACTTACTGAGAAATCTCTTTTGGGAGTGAGCTTCTTGGGGAAGTGATCAAAGGCATAGGGTTTGGTGCAGACAGGATAGCGGTTCCGGTGAATCTTGTAAAACAGGTGTGCTGATTTGTCAAGCCGATAATCACAGATGTACACATCTTGCTCCTTCACTCCTTTGGGTCTCCCTATGGGTCCAAACACTGTTACATAACCCTTCTATTTTTCATGCTCTCCCTGAGCAGCCCAGATATTACCACACACCACTGACAGAGCCTTTAGACCCTTTAAGAGGGATACACTGTAGCTATTATTAAGCATTTGGCTGCAGAAGAAAGTAAGACTTCTTAGATGCAAGCAACAAAAAAGGGAAGAGGGTGTCTAGGAGTTGAAGGCCATACTACAGGATGGAAAGAAGCCAGAAATGATTTGAGTGTTGCAGGGGTTTCTGAGGGAAGATTTTGAGGGGAAACCAGCAGAATATGGGGAAGGAATGAGGAAAGAAGGGCAGTATAAATAAGAAAAGTATATTTGGCAATGAATATAACTGGGGGAATGGTGGCATCATCAGTATTATGACGCTCTAAGCAGTCAGCTTCTGAATAGGATGTATATTCTTTGGGACTACTTTGCTATGATACTAAGAGAGAGCGAGCTAAGGCAACTGAACTCTGCAACAACTACCATACACTATTTAAATTGTGAGCCATAAACTGGGCTAAGTGCTTTCATGAACTATGGTTTAAACTTCACAAAGCTCTCTGAAATAAATGCTAACCCCTATTTTATTTATTTAAAAAAATTTATTGTTGCTGTATTACATTCATTCCCCCCACTGCTCTTCCTCCCCTCACAGTCAATCGCTCTTGTTGTCCATGTCCATGGGCTAATCCCTATTTGTGTGTGTCTGTTTTCCTTTTAAAAATTTAATCTTTATTGTATTATTTTCCTATTATCATTTAGTCCCCTTATCCCTCCCACTCCACAGTAATTCCCATTTTCAATAGGTAAAGTGACTTGCCCAAGGGGACATAGGTAAAAAGTAGTGGAGCTAGAATATGAAATTAGACTGACTCCATAGACTATATTCTAAACCATGAAGCTTATAAAACTATTTGCTTTTTTGTTTGTTTACTGCATAGAGTTGATGATGGCTGTAGGGATTTTGGAATGGGTGGGTGAAGGAACATTCTTTTTCCACAAACACTAAGAGAGTGCTGACTATACATTATTACAAATAAAAAGTAAAATAAAAAAGAATTAACATTATCAAGTATCAAGCACTTGGTAAAAGGGAAAAAAACTATAGTATAGTTGTCTAACTTTGGACAATCTTTTATCAGACACGGACAGTAAGAATGGTGCAGACAATTAGAGCCCAATGACTAAGGTAATTTCTTTAGCCTAAATCATTTACCTTTACAATATGTATAAAGGTCCAATACACAGCAGGTCCCCACCACAGCCTCCAAGGGAATGATCTCATAGAGTGGCACCCGAAATAGTTCATTGTGATAGAACCGACGGGATGGAGAATGGTGGGTTTCGTGGGGTCGAAAATAATGGTGGCCAAAGGCAAACCTTTCCTCTCTAAAAAGAGAAAAGAGAAGGGAGGAGATTAGTTTGTTAACAAGATCCTAGTGAATAATAAGCTTTGTGCAAGAAAGGCACAACCTCAAAGAGATAGGACCTCAACACATACTTTTCATTCTTCCAAAGCTTCTCAATGCGAAAGATGTCAAGTTTATCTCTGTTAATGTGAGATAACAGTCGATAAGACTGACGGACTGGGTGGCCATCAGGGGTGCGTCGACTGTCCCTCATCAGGTACACACAGTCACCTAGGAAGGCAGAGAACACAGGGGAAGGTTAAAATTCCAGCATGAATTCTTAAAAAAAAATTATTTATTTATTTATTAGTGTTAGAGAGGGGAGAGAAGAGAAACATCAGTATGTTGTTCTACCTTATTTATACAATCATTGGTTGATTTTTGCATGTGTCCTGACTAGGAACTGAATGCATAACCTTGGCATATTGGGACAACACTAACCAACTGAGCTACCCGGGCCAGGGCTGATTCCTGCATGAATTCTATTAGGCATCCTTGGTCTGACCCAAGGTCTACATAGAAAGAACTTAAATTGTGAAACAGTAAATTCAACCATCAGTCTAATGGTGATGATAATAAACTCTAGACAATGAGAGGGATACAATGGAGGCCTTCCATCTTTTAGAATCCTCTATGTCTTTCCTAGTCTTAAAATTAGTTATATAACACCCTGTTCACTCCACATTAGTATTATTTGGTGAAGGGGATCTGTATATAAGCCTAAGGACTTAAGGATATAAAAACCTTTATTTTATTGCTACTGAAGGTCATATGGAGTCAATTATTATTATGCAGACAACAGACACCTCCTACTATCCAGAAAGGTCAGCTTTGACAAGCAGGGTCAGCTCTTGCATACGCACCTTGACGAAGCAGCAAGTCATCTCGGAGCAAACAGATGAAGTAGACGCAGCCAGGTTGGGCATAATGGGGCCGAGGAATCATGGGTACCTCCTGAGAAGAGCAGAATGCCAATGGATGAGGGCTGGGACTACTACATCCAGCCTGCTGTTGATCTCTATTCAAGAGGAAGAGAACTAAACCCAAGAATTCCCAACCAATTAAGATGTAACTGTTTTAGTCATATTGATACACACAGATATATAACAAAAGATGAAAGCAAGTAGAATTGTTAAATTTGGGAAAATAAAAGTAGAGGACAAAATGAACAGGCTAAGTACCCCAAACTATGTGCCACGAAGCATTAATTGTGTAGTTGTTCTGTGCCATCTAGAGGGCATCTGGATATGTGTGAAGGGAAACTTGATCACAACTATCAGGGCAGCTACTAACATATAGTGCCCCTGGGTGATGGAAGCCAGACATCCAGCAATGCACCCCTCACAACAAAGAACCGTCCACTCAAAATATTAGCAACTCTGGTAAAAAATAATGCCTAGGGGAGGGGGACAGAGGGGAGCAAAAAGGGGATGGATGTAATACAACAACAATAAAATTAAAAAAAAAAAAAAAAAATAATGCCTAAATACCTCTTTTTACAGAGGGGAGTTGCCTGGTATCACACACATAAATATACCAGAGCCAGGTCAGAAAACCCATTTAATAACTTGGGCAAGTTACCCAACCCATAATGGCCCCTTGAGGGTGGGGCTAAGGTTAACCTTTGTTGACTTTGAGTCCAGTGCTCTTCTCTTGACGTAAATGGTATTTACGGTAATCAAGTTCTGGACTTTATAAGTAACTTCATTTTGATAAATAATTGATAGTGTTTATGAAAACCATAATTTAAAAAAATATATTTTATTTCATTATTTTTAGAAAGAGGGTAAGGGAGAGAGGCAGAGAGGGAGAGAGACATCAACGTATGGTTGCTTTTCACCTGCCTCCAGCCACAGACCTGACTGGAGACCTGGTTTGCAACCTGGTTATGTGCCTCGGCTGGGGACTCGAACCTGCGACCTTTGGGTTCGCAGGCCGGCGCCCTATCCACTGTGCTACCAGCCAGTGCCTGAAAACCATAATTTTATATAGTATCATTCCTTCCATAGGCTTCTAGATATATTTTCCCTTTAATCACACTCCTGATA
The DNA here is from genome assembly GCA_004026585.1 of Noctilio leporinus. Classification (NCBI taxonomy): domain Eukaryota; kingdom Metazoa; phylum Chordata; class Mammalia; order Chiroptera; family Noctilionidae; genus Noctilio; species Noctilio leporinus. Next base: position 23,158 of record PVIW01010642.1, read on the forward strand.
AAAGAAAGGGCAGAATTATTACCCTCAATGTAAAGTGTAAGAAACTGATGCCCAGAGAGGTTGGAGTGACTTATCGAAGGAAATTCAGTACATCAGGAACAGGGCAGACAAGAATCATGTGCTACATCTCCTGTTTTCAGACCAGAGTATTATCAGAGGGCAGCTTACTCTGTCTATGGGCCGTGGGTCACACTGCTCACAAAGGTAGTGCTCCACATCTGAGTTCACACCCATGCAGTCACAGTGCTGCCACACCTGCAGGGAAAAAAGTGCAGTGGGGGGAGAAGGGAAGAGCCTTAGGACTTACTGAGAGAAGTCCTGGGGCTAAGAATAAAAAAAAAATTAGCAACGAGAGGGTAAAATGAAATAGGAATTTACTAAGAGATAAGTGGGTGTGAAAAATTAGATAAAATGGGGTCAAAAGGAGAAAAGAGTTGTCTGAACACAAGTATACAGACTGGTTCACAATACAGAGTTGGGCAAATATAATGGGAAGATGGATAGAGAACGGGAGAATAAATAAATATAGTACCAAATATATTACTTACTAACTAACGTACCTATCAATGATATAGTTACTGTGAAAGGCTTTACGGTTACATTTTTACTTATCCTTATCTAATCATATTCTCCCAACAATCCTATGTGTTACCCATAGTTCCACTTTCCATACATAACTAATTTAGATATATCAAATGGGGATACTAGGGCTTAAATCCAGGCCTTGACTCCTTTGTCAGGGGCTGTATATACTACACTCTATCTGTATTAATGCTATAAAGATTAATACACTTAAAAGTGTAGTACACTTCCATTGTTTTTCAAGGTGAAGCACTACCCTAAATACTATCTATCATTCTTTCTGATCCAGATGGGAAGTGGGCAGAAAGAATGGGAGGTAGAAAAGGAAGAGGAGAATAAAATGAAAGAGACAGATATTAAAAAAGGAGAAAGACAATATGTGAGGGATAACAGAAACCAAGGCAAAAAGTTAAAATTTATAAAAAGCCGGTCAAACCAAGCCAAGAGAGACATGGATTGCTTCCTTGAATGTGGTCAACATGCTCATCAGGACTATTTTTGCTTCACCTCCTGACCCTCACCATGCACTTGTCACACTGGATCATGAGGCCTTCGTCCTTGTAGAGGCCACAGATACAGCGGATAACATCATCATCCTTTTCATGCCCGTTCTCCTTCTCAGAGACTGAGGTCTCACTGCTGTCTGCCTCACTTGCTGTCTCTCCCACAATCTCATCAATTTGGGCTGATGCCTCATGCCGGGCATTATAATAGGCCTTTCGTAGGCGGCAAACATCTCTTCCAATTGGGGATTTACGCCCGTAGTACTTCTGAAGAAAGCAGAAGAAAGAAATCATATTTGGTCTTCTTAATACGGCTTAGAAATATAACTGAAGAGGAAGCAGGATTTTCTATATCCTCCCATTTTGATGAACAGATGTTCAATACCATCAAACATAGTGCCAGGCATCTTAAAACAACTTAAACTGAACTAACATCAATTAACATTAGAATCTGTATGGTAATTTTTCCATTTGCTCTATTACTCTGCCATTCAAGTCCTTTTATAGGTCTTACTGTCCACTTGATAAAATACAGTGATCATCAAATACAAATTAATGTCACAAGAATAATGCTGGGGACAGCTCTTCATTTACCATTGTCTTGTAGATATTAAAGACAGTGTTACAGCTTTAAATAAATAAATAAATAAATATAAAAGCTGGGTTGGGTTTCAGTAAAAAGCATAATTTTTTATAATAATTCAAGGTTGCTCTAATTCTTCCCTCACACGTCTGTTTTCCCTCATTTCTTGTCTTCAACATCAATCCTTCCTTCAACTAGTAGGCTCATTTATCCTTCAAACACCTCTTCAAGATATTTCAAAAGTCACTGAATAATTTCCTCTCCTATTCCATCCTCTCCTTTAAATCAGTTCAAAACCACCCCTTCTCTAAGAAGCTTCACCTATCCTACAATTTATTCATGTAACACCCCTAAATTCCATTCTTAAGATATATTTGTAACTATTATAATACTTTGGTGAATTTCATAAGTCCTTATTATCTTAAGGAAAGAAACTGTGGATATGATTTAAGTGTAGTAAAATGTCTGCATTACATAAATGTAGATTCAATATTTAAATTAGGTTTTTACAACTGCTTGTTTTGGGAGTATGATTTAATCTTCCATTTTAGTCATATAAATGTCTTTATTGGACAAGTTCCCATAATATTTAGTAATCCTCACCCTAAGGGTAATAAAAAAATTGCTACGTTTCTTAACCAAAAATACGAAGGTTGATAGAAGAGGGTAAAAATCATAAAACCTTTAAGGCTAATTCTCTTCAGAACAAACTTCTTAAATTTGTGTTTGAATTCAGTGAGAAATACCTCAGCATTCCGAAAGACCTTGAGCATGTCAGCATCAAAAGCTTCCACTGTTTTATAATAACCAATAAGGATCTGCTTCTCTATGGTAGAAAGGTCTAGGGGATCAGAGATCTTCTCATAATAGTCAGCATTCCTGGAATATAAAGCCAGGGTGTCAATCTGGTACACTTAGTACTTTTCTAAAATTTAAATGATTCCTACATATGTAAACTTACTTTTTCTTTGGGGGGAGGTTCAAAAGTGGTGCTGCCAGTGCTTGTCGGGAAGAATCTGCAAAAGAATGCAAGGTTTAGTATGATACAAGGGAAGCACGTGTTAATTCTTAAGTGAAAAAGCAGAATCCCCAAAATTAAGTTAGAAAAAGAAATCTAAGGTATTTTTGAGGCCTGACTATGACATATGCAGGGAATTTTCAGAAATGTAGGTAAAGGCAGGGATCAGAACGTACTTTCAGGATTATCTGAAATACAAAAGATATAGTTTATATGCTTGAAATGTAACACAATGTTAAATGGGTAGTAAGAAAAACTTTGTGAAGAACGACAGATGGGAACTTATACTTAGGTAGCTAGGCTGCTTAGTGCTAAATGCAGCTTACCAAATCATATTATAGCAAAGATCATCTCATACCAAAAATGTTTTCTAGTTCTCCTTTATATTACTTTGTTGGTTTGGATTCAATTAAATTACAAATAATGAATAATTTCGTACTATGACTATTTTCTGGAATCCTTTTTCTTTAAAAAAAAAAAAAAAAGAGATTTTATTTGTTCATTTATAGAGAGGGGAAGGGAGAGAGAAAAACATCAATGTGTGGTTGCCTCTTGCACACTCCAACCAGGGACCTGGCCCGCAACCCAGGCATGTGCCCTGGCTGGGAATTGAACCAGCAACCATTTGGTTTGCAGGCTGGCACTCAATCCATTGAACCACACCAGCCAGGGTTGGAATCCTCTTTCTTATAATAGTTATTTTGTATGATAAAAATAGAATTCATACTAGGGGGCTACTTCTCATTTGCTACCTTCCTTCCTTTCTAGCAATTTACTATATATGTATAGAGAAAAAGCCTGTTGTTTCATGCCTAGAATGTAGTGGACATGTAGATATATCACCTGTGTTTTGTCTTAGGTCAGATGAAGCTGGTTGAAAGTGCTGATTGTGATCTTTTGGGAATGAAAATAGTATAGTTGGCACAAAACTTTACATTGTAGAACAGGGTGGTCCTCCATTTCTTCTCTATTACCTTAGGTTAAGAAAACTATAAAAAGCAACTAAAATACAAAGGGGTCCTGGCTGGGTAGCTCAGTTGGTTAGAGCATTGTACCAATATGCCAAAATTCTGGGTTTGATCCTCGGTCAGGTCACGTAAAAGAATCAACCAATGGGCCTTGGCTGGTGGTTCAGTGGACAAGGCGCTGGCCTGCGAACCCAAAGGTCACTGGTTTGATTCCTCAGCCAGGGCAACATAACCAGGTTGCAAGCCCGGCCTCCAGCCAGGTCCTTAGCTGGAGGCAGGTGAAAGGCAACCATACATGGATGTCTCTCTCTCCCTCTCTTTCTCCCTTCCCCTCTCTCTAAAAATAATAAATAAAATCTTAAAAAAAAAAGAATCAACCAATGGCCCTGACTGGTATGGCTCAGCAGATTTAGCACCAACCTGAAAGCTGGACAGTTGCTGGTTTGATTCCTAGTCAGGGCACATGCCTGGGTTGCAGATCAGGTGCCCAGTTGGGGCAGCAACCAGTGCGGGAAGCAACCAGTTGATGTAGCTCTTGTATCTTTCCCCTTCCCTTTTCATCTTTCTAAAACTAAATAAAATTTTTTAAAGAAGAAATCAGTCTTGGCCAGTGTGGCTCAGTGGATTGAATGCTGACCTATGAAATGAAAGGTCACTAGTTTGATTCCCAGTCAGGGTGTACACCTGGGTTGTGGGCCAGGTTTCTGGGACATGTGAGAAGCAACAGGTTGCTGTATCTTTCCCACATTGATGTTGATGTTTCTTTCTCTCTCCTTTTCCCTCTTTCTAAAAATAAACAAAGTCTTAAAAAAAAAAAAAAAAAATTCAACCAATGAATGCACCTGCCTCCAGTTGTGGACCTAGCTGGAGACGTGGCTTACAACCTGGTTATGTGACCTGACTAGGGAATCGAACCAGCAACCTTTGGGTTTGCAGGCCGACGCCTATCCACTGAGCCACCAGCCAGGGCTACATGACCTTTTATGATCAGGAAATTTGGAGATACTTAATATGAGAGCTTTTAGCACATAACTGCAAGTTTTTGCTATCAACTTTAGCTGGTCTTTTCCCTAAATTCTTCATATTTTAGAACTCTCATTTCAGATTTGTTTTTTTATTATTAATTTTAGAGATGGGGGAAGGGGGAGAGAGATCTGTTGTTCCACTAATGCATTCATTGGTTGAATTTTTTTTTTTTAAAGACAAAAGGAAGAACTCAGTATACCTCCTAAATTCCTATTCCTAAATTGTCACTTGTTCTTGGTCTTGGATGTCTTAGGTGAAGGTAAGGGATATGAGTTTTAAAAATAGCTAAGAAAGAATATGAGGTGGACACAGTCACCTTTGTAAGAGATGATACCATCACAGATCTCTTTGAAGATCTGGGCAAGGCGGGCTGCTCGAGCTACTTCAATGTTTTCCTCTGCAGCTGCCAACCGTCTTGTTCGAACAGATCGGGCTGTCTGCAGGGCAGAGAACTGGGTCATGAAGACATCTGGAAGGACAAAGTGAAAATTAGCTTCAGGAAACACGTAGCTTTATGTGGATGTCTCTTCCTTTTGCTCAATTTTCCTTGAAGTGATTAACAGATGAGTGGTCATTGAGTTCTTTTCTGTCCCCTTTTCAGAAAAAGCAGGAAACACTGGAGTTCACTAGAGAGACAAATGCTGCAAGTTTCAGGGAGTTTTAGTGGTCAAATACTACAGACTGTAGTAGTTGCAAGTCTGGGCTCCAAAATGACTCTGACTGTGTTTCTATGCTGGCTTTACTTCATTACATACTAGCTATGCCATCTTGGGCAAGTTACTTAAACTCTCAGTTTCTTTTTTCTTTTTTTTTTAATTTAATTTTATTGTTGTATTACATCCATCCCCTTTTTGCTCCCCTCTGTCCCCCTCCCCACCCACCTATTCCCCCCAAAGTCAATCCCACCTGTTGTCCGTGTCCATGGTTCCTTTATACTAGGTTCTATCTCAGTTTCTTAACTGTAAAATGACAATAGTAGTAGTACTACTTCATGAGGTAACTATGCAGATTAAGTGAGATAATCTTTATTCAGGTAAACTTTAATTAATTTATTTTTAGAGAGAAGGAAAGAAACAGAGGGAGAAACAGAGGAAGAGAAACACTGATATGTGAGAGATACATCCACTGGTTGTCTCTCACATACTTCAATTGGGGACCTGGAGTGCAACCCAGGCATGCGCCCTGACTGGGAATCAAACTGACAACTCTTTGGTTCACAGGCTGCTGTTCAATGCACTGAGCCGTACCAGCCAGGGCAGATGATCTTTTTAATCTGTTTAGCTCAGAATCTGACCTATAACAAAGATTTAGAAAATAATTAATTGTTATTACCAGAAAATTTGAACTCACTGAGTTGTAAATTTAGAGAATTTGTGCCAAATTACTGATAGGATAGAACATTTGGGCAAGTTTCTAAATGTTTCTAGTTCCCACTCAGCATATTCCTTCATGTACAATGCAGAATGTTTGTACATTCCAAGGGAAAGAACATAGTAAGAGCATAAGCTTTTGAACACTTTATTTTCATTTAAAGAGTATTTGGACATGCCAGCTTCTCTGCTTTTAATCTGTTCTGGATAACAAATCTACATCAAGAGTGCTGTTATGTTATTCACTCATGAAGGTTAGAAAAAGAAAGTTTGAAGGTCTGAGTGTATACTGCTGATCTAAATGTGGGAGGTAAAAAGTCTTCAAATGAACACTGATGTCATTTTCCTCTGTATCTGTCATCACCATTTACCCTGTCTGCAGGTATTTTCTAGGTAGGAAAGAAGACAAAGAACTCACTCACTACCTACCTAATGTCTAGTGGCTTTTCAGGCTGTAGAGAGACTGGTGGAAGGGGTTTTTTCCCTATTCCCCAGAGTAGAAATAAGGGAAGTTGAAGAGTTGGGAGGGATGGTGGGTGATTGTTGATTGATTTTCCTATGCTTGAATCTTAAACTGTTTTTTTGAAGCAGACTAAATGGAAACTTTAAATAGATTGTTTGGTTGAAAGTAACTAAAATAATCACTTTTGAGATAATCTTTTAGATTAATAGGAACGTTTCCCAGTTCTTACCAGACTTGATGTTCCCATCATCTCGGCAGATGCCATTCCAGCGGGTATATAATGATGCTGAGTGAATATTATCACTGGTGTGCTTTACTTCCTCCTGTTTCTGCCAAATCTTCTCCCAGTTTCGGACCAAGAACACATGATGCTTTAATACAAAGTTCCTGAAAGGAAGGAAGGAAGGAAGGAAGGAAGGAAGGAGGGAAGGAATTCCTATTCATTAATTTAATAAGCATTTATTACATGCCTGTTCTATATAAGCCACTGTTAAGATGCTATAAATGGCCCTGGCTGGTGGCACCAGTGGATAATGCACCAGCTTGTGAACCCAAAGGTCACTGATTCGATTCCCAGCCGGGCCACATGACCAGGTCTCCAGCTAGGTCTGTAGCTGAGAGCAGGTGAAAGACAACCATACATTGATGTTTCTCTCCCTCTCTGAAAATTAAAATATAAAATCTTAAATAAAATACTTATTAATGAATTGTCTTTTTTTTTTTTAATTTTATTGTTGTTGTATTACATCCATCCCCTTTTTGCTCCCCTCTGTCCCCCGAATTGTCTTTTTTTAAAGAGAATTATATCCCCTTTTTTGCATCTTTAATTTTTTTCCCTCATAAACAAAATATTTCCCTACATTATTTACAAATATCTGGCAAAAACACAACTTAAAAGCTAAAAAATTTTGGCAACTAAAGCAACCTGACTTGAAGACAGAACTTTATGGAGTTTTTGTACAAATTCAAGAGAAGGTAGCACAGATGAAGAACCAGCTTAGGATTAGCTATGACAAGGAGAAATGAACTGACAGATGAAGGCAAAGATATTTAAGATGGATATTCACTGGGCAAACTATGTTGGGAGCAGTGCCTGCACATGGATCTCTAAACTTAAGTAAGTTATATGAGTATATACCTTTTTAAAAAATTTATTCATCACCTGAGGATTGACTTATTGATTTAGAGAGAGGAAGGGAGGGAGAGAAAGAGAAATGCTGATGTGAGAGAAAAACACTGATCTGTTGCCTTCTGCAACCTGGGTATGAGCCCTGACTGGGGATCAAACCTGCAACCTTTTGGTGTAGGGAGTGATGCTCTAATCAACGGAGCCACCCAGCCAGGGCAGTTACATGTATCATGACTGACCCTACACAATTTTGATGATTCCATAATTCAACTTGCACCCTAGCACACGTATAAAGAGTTATGACCATGAATCAATCTCAAGCTATAGGCCTTAGTAAATGGAGATTAGACTAATTTTATAGTTCCTGACTTGAACTGCATGTTGAAGTTAGTTGGAGAGCTTTATAAACTACAGACACCTGGGTTCCACCTTGGAAAATTCTGGCTTAAGTGGTCCTGGTTGTATCCTAGCCAATGGAAGTTTTCTTTGTTTTTTTTTTTAAGATTTTATTTCATTATCTTTAGAAAGAGGGGAAGGGAGAGAGGCAGAGAGGGAGAGAGACATCAATGTATGGTTGCTTTTCACCTGCCTCCAGCTACAGACCTGACTGGAGACCTGGTCTAAAACATTGTTATGTGCCCTGGCCGAGGAATCGAACCTGAGACCTTTGGGTTCACAGGCTGGTGCCTTATCCACTGTGCTACCAGCCAGGGGCAATGGAAGTTTTTAAGATCTCCACAGGCTAACACGCAGCTAAAGTAGAGAACCACTAGATTAGTGCTAGATTAGCTCACTATTCCACTTAAGTTTAAAATTTCCATGACAAATAGAATAAAAGGGACTAAAATTATAAAGATATAAATAAGGATAAAGTTTCTAAATTATCAGAATATATGGTCACGGGAGGTTAGAATATATTGAAAGAAACAGAACATATTTACTTTGCTCACCTCCAATGTGAACAAATCTCAGTATAAGGAAGAGCAAAAATAACCACTAAGGTCCTTTTTATTGCTCTGTTAATATATTGAAGCTGGGATTCTTAACCTTTTCTGTGCCATGCATTCTTCTGGCAGACTGATGAAGCCCAAGTAACACCTCTCTGAACAATGTTTTAAAAGTATTTTAGATTAAATTTAGACTTCAGACAAGATAGAGGTGTAGGTAAACATGGCTTTCCTCCTCCCACAACCACATCAAAATTATAACAAAGCTACAGAACAACCATCATTCAGAATTGTCAGAAGCTGAGCTTGAGTGTAAGTCCTACAACTATGAAATTAAGGAAGAGACCACTTGAGACTGGTAGGAGGGGTGAAGATGTGGAACAGGCTGGTTTCCACACCCATGTGCGGTGAATGAAATCAGGAAGGATATATCAGGAGTGAGGGGTGCCAGCCCAGGGTTCCAGTGCCAGAAATGTAAGTCTTCATAACTTCTGGATGTAAAAATCCAGAGGGGAGATTAAGACTGCATGAGCAGAAGACAGAAACTTCTGGAGTCCCAGGCAATTCTGCTTAAAGGGCCTGCACATACTTAGACTCACTCCCTTTGAGCTCTAGAGCCAGGGCAGCAGATTGAAAGGCATCAGAGACATACGAAGAGGAAATGAATTGTCTGGCTGCAAGCAGCTTTCTCCCAGACAGAGTACTGGCAGAGGCCACTGTTTCTTTTTCTTTCTTTGTTTCTTTCTTTTAAAGATTTTGTTCATTATTTTCAGAGAGGACAGGAAGGGAGGAAGAAAGGGAGAGAAGCATCAATGTATGGTTGCCTTTCACCTGCCTACAGCTAAGGACCTGGCTGGAGACCTGGCTTGCAACCTGGTTATGTGCCCTGACTGGGGAATTGAACCAGTGACCTTTGGGTCTGAAGGCTGGTGCCAATCCACTGAGCCACACCAGCTGGGGCAATTGTTCCTTTTCTGAGCCCTTCCACAACACAGCCACAGAGCCAGCAGCTGGGTGTCATATCTGAGACTCCGTCAACTTGGCTCACACTATTTGCCCAATCTTGGCCATTCCTTGGGGCCCTGCCCCACCCAACTTTCAGACCCACCCAAGCTCTTCCAGTGGCTTTTCCATACAAATGGCTTATCTTGGCCCATGCTTCAGGGAGCCCTGTGCCTCTTGCGAGGTTGCCCCAGGCCTGGAACCAGCAGCAGCCGGCCTTGGTACATAGCTAGGCATCCCCTGGGCACCTCAAGGCCCAGCAAATTAGCAGCCATCTCACTTTGTAGCTTATGCTCTGTGACCCTGGACAAAATAAAGGCAGTGGTCGACCTTGGATGTGCCAATAGCAATCAAGGCTCAACTATAAAAGTAGGGTGTGCAGGCCCATACAATGGCGACACCTTGGGTATCCAGCCCGGGTAACAGGGGAGGCTGTGCCATTGAACCCTATTGGACACCTACTACATTAGGCTATTCTATCAAGCCTGGGAGATGCAGCAGCTCTACCTAGTACATAGAAACAAACACAGAAAGACTGCCAAAATGAGGAGACAAAGAAATATGGCCCAAATGAAGGCATAAAACTTCAGAAAAAGAACTAAGCAAAATGGAGATGAGCAATATATTAGATGCGGAGTTCGAAACATTGGTTATAAGGATGCTCAAGGAACTTATTGAGGCCCTCATCAGCATCAAAAAGATCCAGTCAGAAATGAAGGATACATTAACTGAAACAAAGAACAATTTATAGGGAATCAACAGTATAGTGGATGAAAAGGTGAGAATCAAATCAGTAATTTGGAACATAAGGAAGTAAAAAACAACCAATCAGAATAGCATGAATTAAAAAGAATCCAAAAAAAAAAAAAAATTGAAGATAGTATAAGGAGGATAGCCCCTGGGTCAACTTCAAATGTACCAACATTTGCATAATGGGGTTGTCAAAAGGACAAGAGAGAAAGGAATTAAAAACCTTTGGAAAAAATGAGAGAAAACTTCCCTAACTTGGTGAGAGAAATAGATATACAAGTACAGGAAGTGTAGAGGGTCCTAAATAAGATGAACCCAAAGATATTAAAATGCCAAAGGTTAAAGGCAGAGAATCTTAGCAGCAGTAAGAGAAAAGTGGTTAGTTACCTACAAAGGAGCTCCCATAAGATCATCAGCTGATTTTTCAACAGCAACTTTGCAGTTTAGAAGGGATTGGCAAGAAATATTCAAGGAGATAAAAAGCAAGGACCTACAACCAAGACTACTCTACCCAGCAAAACTATCATTCAGAATCAAAGGACTGATAGATTCCCAGACAAGAAAAAGCTGAAGTAGTTCATTACCACCCAATCAGTATATATGAAATGTTCAAAGGTCTTCTTAAGAAGAAGATAAAAATATGAACAATTAAAAATTTAAGTTATTTTAATACATAGGATTAAAAAGAAACTATGCTAAAATACAGTTTTCAGGCTATTAAAACATTAATTTTTAATACATGACAAAATCTATTTGTGGGTTTAACAAGCATAGTAATTTTGAGGCAGAGATATGTAACACTTTTGAGATATTTTAACACCTTTAATATAATATGAAAATATGAATATTGGTGACAAAATTAATGGAGAGTGAAAACAGTACACTTTAATTTCCTAATGTTGCATTTAAAGGAAATGGTAAATTTCAGTTAGAAAATAGGGAAAATAAAGACACAATTTTCTCCCATTCAAGTTCACAGATCCCTTGAATCTTTGGTTAAAGAATTCCTTCATGAAAGAAATGGCTCAACTATACAGATGTTTAAAAAACTGACAAGCAAATCATACAATATAAAGAGCTCAGGTTAAGAAAAATCTTTTTACCTTTCTCGATTGGACATGGGCTTCATTTGCAATTGGGGGGCCAATCTTGTTGGAGTGTTGATGTTTTCATTGGATTCCTCAGACAGGTGGCCTCTCTGAAAAAGTGATGGATCAGAATGCCAGAAAAATCAATCAATCAGAAACCACTTCAAAGAATATTAGAACCACTGTAAAGGTACCACCCTTTGGTATTATTTCGGTAATTGTATCTGAGTAGCTAATTGAGGAAAGCCATGAGATCATTACTCACCCCTTTTTTCAGCTTGTGCTTAGACTTCCTCTTTTCTTTTGGCCGTCCAGACTTTTTGTGTGTGGCCACAGGCTGGCTGCTTTTGCTGCTGGTGAGTCCATTCATACGTTGACTCTTGCCTCCGATGATTCCTCGACATTTCTCAAAGCCACATTTACACAGTTGCTTTGAAAGGAAAGAGAATAATGCTTTTAGCCAGTTGTCTCATTTGTAAGTTCAAATAGGATGCCAGAGCATTTGGATACCCAACAATAAGAATGAATCAATAAATTTTCATAAAGAGGAAAACAACTAATTGAGAATAAAATAAATATAAATGGGTTTCCACTGTAGTTGAAAGGAAAGATTAAACACTGGAAAACTTCACCAGAATAGTTAAGAACTGACGAGACCAAAAATGATTGAGCAATCTCTTTGTACAGTGTTCTGAAAGAATAACAGAGACTTATATATCCTAGAATAGTGGAGTTAAGGGTGAAAAATTATTTCTTCACTGTATTTCTCAATGGCTACAAGTCAGTCATGTTTACTGAAGGTCTATGTTATGCAGAACACTGTGACAAAGTTCAACCTCCCTCTTAGGTTTCTTATTCTTACCTGTTTTTCAACATTAAAGGAATGGAAGTTGTAATCATAAGTGAGTTCAGTACCAGCTGGCATATCTTTAAGAGCATAAAGTCCAATCCGGTATACTCCATTAACAGACCTATAGAGAACGGATGAGTTAAAGTAGAGATTCTTAATATCATGCCATGTTATTTTGTGAAAATCCCAAAAAAGGTACACTAATTTCAAATTTGCTTTTGTTTCTATATCTTGTTATTTAAGTTTCCTGTATAAGATCTGTACTTTTATCTTTTATTCTATCTATATGATACTGTCAGACTAATAGTCTTAAACCAGTTTTCTGGAAAACATGTTCTATGTTGCCAATTAGAATAAGTCTTAAATTTTCCTGCTTGGTAATCAATGTCCCTCTAAAACATGACTTTAGTCTACTTATTAAACACTCTAAAATGATTTCCTATGTCTTACCTAAAACAATCTAGCTCCTCCTGATCTCCATCTTTCTTACCTGTACGCAAGTGTCTCTTTCTTCTATTTTATATTGCTATTAATGACCTATTGTGTACCTTATATAACTATAGCTAAACCCTTAATTGCTTGTATTAATTAGCATTTTGTTGTATTAACTTATTTAATACTCCCAACAACTGTATTACAAAGATATTATTACTACATAGTATTAAAACCTCTATTTTCTAAATGAGGAAGCTGAGGCACAGAGAGGGTAAGTAATTTGCCCAAAGTCAACAGAGCTATTTAGCTGTGGGAATCAAGTTTCAGAACAAGACAGTCTGATTCAAAAGCTTAATCACTATGCCATATTGGTAACTTATTATCTCATTAATCCTTAGAACAACTCTTATGAGATAGGTATTATGATCCTATTCTATATGGGGTATTTATGACTTAGAGAGTTTGTTCATAGTCACGTAGCAACTGCATTCAAAACCAGGGGGTTAAAACTAGGCTGTTTGATACCAGAGCCTCTCTTCTCTTTCTTCTCTGTCTCCCTGTCATTGTGGAACACCATAAAGGTTTAACTTGGTTACTGCCTTATCAAATGTAAATTTCTCTAGTCTTTAGGTTTTGGTTTACTTTTTTTCTAATTTCACAAAGCATTTTTTGGTCTATATGAGCAACCGGGAAACTACGGCAAACTGCCCCTCAGATCTTTGTAAAATTTTATTGGCACAAAGCCACTCCACAAAGTCTGCTGATCCCTGGACTATACATAACACTTAAAATTTGATTATATGAGAAGGAATTCTGGCTAGATAACTTACATGGAGTAAGAATACACAAATCTTAACGCATAATTGCTGAATTTTATACATCTGTACACCTCCATAACCTCCCAGAAACTCCTTGCTCCCCTAATCATTACCCTCCTCACTATAGAGTGCCACTATTCTGATCTCTTTTACCATATTTTGCCTGTTTTTTAACTTCCAATAAGTGGAACCACACAGAATATACTAAAGTATGTACAATTATATGCCTAGTTTCTTTCACTCAACATTATGCTGTAGTTGCAATGTATCTATGCACCACTGTGCAACATTCCATTATATAAATACAGCAAAACTTCTACACTTATCCACTACTGATTAAATATTTGTAATTTTTAGCTATTGAATAAAAATTCCTATAAACATATTTACATGTCTTTTGAATTTAAGTATGAATTTTTGTTGGGGATACTGGATTATGTTTAGCTTTGGTAGGTTTTGGTAAATACTGTTTAAAAAGTGGTTATACAACTTTACACTTCTACTAGCATCTAAGAGCATTCATGTTCTACACCTTCGTCAACACTGAATTGTCATTCTTCGATTGTAGCCGTTGTGAAGAGTATACAGTGCTTTTTCAACATGTTTAATATTAATAAGCACCCTTACTGACCACTTTTATATTGTCTCTTTTGAAGTACCTATTCTTTAATCTATCCAAAATTTAAATGGCCTTTTTCTTATTGATTTGTAGATTTTGGATTTTAAACAGAAGTAGGCCCTTTGTTAGAGAAATACATTGCAAATATCTCCTATCCAGGGTATGGTTTGCTCTTATATTCTATTAATGTTATCCTTTGATGAAGAGAAATTGTTAATTTTGTCAATTCTTTCCTTTAATAGTCAGTGCTACTTATATCATCAGAGATATCTTTACCTATCCTATCTATAAAAATATTTTCCTACATTTCATTCTAAAAACTTGATTTTTCCAACTATGATATCTAGGTCTATGAATCATCTTATCTTCAATTAATTTTGTGTGTGTTTTGAGGTATTATATATATATATATATATATATATATATATATGTGCGTGTGTGTATATATATATTTTTTTAAGATTTTATTATTTTTAGAAAGAGGGGAAGAGAGAGAGGCAGAGAGGGAGAGAGACATCAATGTATGGTTGCTTTTCATCTGCCTCCAGCCACAGACCTGACTGGAGACCTGGCTTACAACCTATTTATGTTGCCCTGGCTGGGAATTGAACCTGTGACCTTTGGGTTCACAGGCCGGCGCCTTATCCACTATGCTACCAGCCAGGGCTTTTTTTTTCTTTTTAATTTAATTTAAAAAAAAAAAGATTTTGCTGCTGCCCTGGCTAGTGTGGCTTGGTAGATTGAGCACCGGCCTGAGAACCCAAGTGTTGCTGGTTGGAGTCCCAGTCAGGACACATATCCAGGTTGCAAGCCAGGTTTCCAGACAGGTCTCCAGCTGGAGGCAGGTGAAAGGCAACCATACATTGATGTTTCTCTCCCTTTCTTCCTCCTTACCTTCCCCTCTCTCTAAAAATAATGAGTAAAATCTTAAAAAAAAAAAAAAAAAAAAAAGATTTTTAAACAGAGGGGAAGGGAGGGGGAAAGAGAGGGAGAGAAACACTGATATGTGAAAGAAACACTGACTGGTTGCCTCTCACACTACACCCCAACCAGGGAATGAACCACAACCCAGCCATGTGACCTGACTGGCAATAGAACAGCAACCTTTCACTTTGTGGGATGATACCCAACCAACTGAGCCACACCATTCAGGGCAACAGTACTGCCTTTTAAATTCACCTTTCTACTTGGATGGCTGTAATACATTAATATACATCAAGTATATTGACTATTATACATTGACCATGTTTCCACTAATGACATTAAATTCATTCATTTATAAAGAAGTATATGGGGTCAAAATAGTGCTACAGGTAAACATGGTACGAAGAACCTCCTATGATAAAAATTACAACTAAATTACAGAACCACCATCATTCAGAATGCCCAAAATCTAGCTTATTTATAACTAAGGATATATAGAAGAAGCCACAGCAAGACTGGGAAAAAGGGCAGAGACACAAAATGGGATAATCCCGCAACCAGGGATGGCATTGGGAGATGTCTCATCTGCAGAGGTGACCCCTAAGAAAGAGGGGTGAGGCCCTGGCAGGGTAGCTCAATTGGTTACAGCATTGTCTCATATGCCAAGGTGTGGGTTCCATACCCAGTCAGGGCACATACAAGAATCAACCAATGAATGCATTAACAAGTGGAACAACAAATCGATGTTTTTCGCTCTCTCTTCCTCTAACATCAACTTAAAAATTTAAAAGGAAAAAAAAAAAAAAAAAAAAAGAATGGGTACCAGCTCATATCAGAATCCCCAATCTAGTATTCTGGTGCTGGGAAGAGAAATCCCTTTAAGTTCTGGCTATAAAAACCAGTGGGGATTGTGGTGTGTGAGACAAAGGGCTTCAGGAGTCCCAGGTGTTCCTCTTAAAGGGCCTGTGCATGGACTTACTTGGAATCATTTCTTTTGAGCTTCCGAGCTAGGGAAGCAGCACCAGGGACATAGAGGGAGGAAGTGAATTGTCTGGCTTCAGGATGAGGGCTGTAAAGGTAGCTTTCTCCCAGATAGAAGTGCCAGCAGAAGCCCTTGTTCCTTTGTTGAGCCCTTCCACTACAAATCCAGCATATGTCTCCATCAGCCTGACTAACACTGTTCTCCCTGCCCTTCTGTTTCCCTGAGAACACACCCCACCCATCTTGTGGGCCCACCTAAGCCATTTCCAGTATATTTTCTAAGGAAACAACCTCTCTTACTTCAAGCTTTGGATTCCAGAAAATCTCTCAAGCAGCATTTAGCCTCTATGTACCCCTCACCTCTTTTATTTTAAAAAATGTTATTTATTTTTAGTGAGGGGAAAGGAGAAAGAAAAAGAGGGAGAAAAACATTTATAGGTTTCCTCTCACATGAACTCTGGGGATTGAAACTGCAACCCAGGCATGTGTCCTGACTAGGAATCAAACAGGTGAGCTTCCACTTTGTGGGATGACATCCAACCAACTCAGCCACACTGTTCAGGGCCATCCCGTACATTGTGATAAGTGAATCAAGGCCTGGCACTAGTAGTGCCTCTTGGCCCCTCCCAGGCATCTCTACGCCTAGCACAAAGAGCGACATCTGCAGATCTCTCTGTAGCTCATGTGAAGTGGTCCCAAGTAGAACACAGGTGATGGCTGATTCTGAACCGCCTGGGAGGCCCCAGAGCCAATGTATTCCATGGATAACCTCAGAGCATGCCAGGTTACAACTCAATTATCTCCATGAACAACACACACAAGGGATGGACTTAATGGACACCAAAGCCCCACCACAGCAAGCCATGACCTATGGGTCAGCTCTTGCACAGCAGCTCCTCTACTGTAGAGAAGCCACTGGAGTGAGGGTAAATCCTTCCCAGTGCCATGCCAAAAGAAAGCAAGGCTCAACTACAATAGGCCACTGGACACAGTTCACACATGTGTCCCACCCACCTATAGTGCCCAGCCTGGGTGACATGGGAGGCTGTGCCATTAGGCTCTACAGGACACATATTGCATAAGGCCATTTGCCAAGGAGGTGTTGCAGCTCAACCTAAGATACAGAAACAAACAAAGGGAGGCAGCTAAAATGAGGAGACAAACAGGTCCTAAATGAAAGAACAGGACAAATTTGCAGAACAAGAGCTAAATGATACTACCAGGTACAGAATTCAAAACAATAGTTGTAAGGATGCTCAAGGAACTCAGTGAAAATTTCAACAGCATAAAAAAGACATGAGAACCATAAAAATGAAACACTAACTTAAGTGAATTAACTACAGGAAATCAACAGCAGAGGAAATGAAACAAGAGAACAAAATCAGTGATTTGGAAGATAAAGAAGCAGAAAATTCACAATCAGAAAAGCAAAAAGAAAAATGAATTAAAAAAATAAGGATAATGTAAGGACTCTGTGGGACAACTTCAAGTGTAACAACATTTGCATCTTCGGGGTGCTAGAAGTCAAACAGAGAGAGAGTAAAAGATTGAAAATCTATTTGAAAAAATAGTGATGGAAAATTGCCCTAACCTTGTGAAAGAAACAGACATACAAGTTCAAAGTGCAGAGTGTCAAAAAAAGATAAATTCAAAATGGCCCACACCACCAAAACACATTATAATTAAAATGCCAAAGGTTAAAAACAATGAGAAATCTTAAAAGCAGAAAGAGTAAATCAGTTACCTACAAGGGCACTCCCATAAGACTGTCAGCTGATTTCTCAACAGGAACTTTGCAGACCAGAAGGACTGGCATGAAATATTCAGTGATGAGAAACAATGACCTACAACCAATGTTACTATACCCAGCAAAGCTATCATTTAGAATGAAAGGACAGATAAAGAGCTTCCTAGACAAGAAAAAGCTAAGGAGTTCAACACCACCAAACTAGTATTACAAAAAATGTTAAAGGATCTTCTTGAAGAAGAGAAAGCAGAAGGAAAATATGAGTAATAAAATGGCAATAACATGTATCAACAATAACTTTAAAAGAAAGTGGATGAAATGCTCCAATCAAAGATATATGTAGGGGAGTGCAATGGAGGGAAAATAGGACAAACGTAATACAATAATTAATTAATTTAAAAAAGATATATGCTAGCCCTATGGATAACAAAACCAAGACCCTTACATACACTGCTTTTAAGAGACTCACTTCAGATTCAAAGATACATGCACAGTAAAAGGACAGAAAAAGATATTTCGTAAAAATGGAAAACAAAGCAAAAAAAAGCTGGGTTAGTGATGCTATTCTAGACCAAATTAGAGTTTAAAACAAAAGCTAGAACAAGACACAAAGAAGGACCGGACCCAGCAACTCCACTTCTAGGTATTTAGTCAAAGAAACCCAAAACACTAAAACAAAAAGACATATACATCCATATGTTTACTGCAACATTATTTACTATATCCAAGATATGGAAGCAACCTAAGTGTCCATCAACAGATGACCAGATTAAGTGGTGCATATATACAACAGAATATGATTCAACTGTAAGAATGAAATCTTGACATCTACAACAACATGGATGGACATAGAGGGTGTTATGCTGAGTGAAATAAATCAAAGAAAGGCAAATGCCAGACAATTTTACTTACGTATACCACATATATGATAAAGTATTAATATCTAGAATGGAGAACTATTGAAACTCGTCATCAAAAAATTATTACTATTTAGAATATATGGAGAACCCCTTAAACTTAACATAAAAAATTATTATCGATACTATTAGTATTCAGCCTTAAAAAGGCAGTAGAGAAGAGGCCGGCATTGCCATGGCGGCACCTCTTGCTGCAAACCTAGCAAGAAGGCACTAGGTTTAAGAAGTCAGAGTCCTGCCCCTGGGCGCGCAGACGGAGGAGCAGATAATAATTTCATCACAGATCCAGGAAATAAACAAAGTGCACCTCTACACCACAGAAGGTCACACCACTAAGACAGTAAGTCAAAGCAGACCAATCTAAGAAGCAGAAACAAACAAGAGCCACCTAAAATGGGGGGACAAAGAAATAAACCCTCAGCAAATGGAAAGGAGGAATCCCTAGGAAGAGTGCAAAATGAAATAGAGGCATGCACCCTATCAGACAGGGAATTCAAAATAATGATGATAGAGAAGCTTAATGAGCTCCATTGAGCTCAAAGAAAACTACAAAAAACTCCAGGTAAGCTACAAGGAACTTACTGAAAACTACACAAGCATTAAAAAGGACGTAGAAACCATCAATAAGAACCAGGAGGAAATGGAGAATGCAATCAAAAGCAGGTGAGAGGAAGCAGAGGATTGGATTATCAAGCTGGAGGTCAAGGTAGAAAAAAATTCCCAGGCAATGCAACAAAATGAAAAAGACTAAAAATGAATGAAGAGGTTTTAAGAGAATTGCAGGACAACATGAAATGTAATAACATCCGTATCATAGGGATACCAGAAGGAGAAGAGGAGGAGCAAGGGATGGAAAACCTGTTTGAAACAGTAATGACAGAAAACTTCCCTAACTTGAGGAGAAAAAAAGGCATGCAAGTTCAGGAAGCACAGAGGGTCCCAAGGAAGATGAACCCAAACAGGCCCACTCCAAGACACATCATCATGAAAATGGC
>PVIW01010643.1:0-42868 GCA_004026585.1 Noctilio leporinus
TTATTTCTAGAAAGAGGGGAAGGGAGAGAGGCAGAGAGGGAGAGAGACATCAATGTATGGTTGCGTTTCACCTGCCTCCAGCCACAGACCTGACTGGAGACCTGGTTTGCAACCTGGTTATGTGCCCTGGCTGGGGAATCGAACCTGCGACCTTTGGGTTCGCAGGCCGGCACCTTAACCACTGTGCTACCAGCCAGGGTGTTATTAGTATTTTAATAGGGATTGCATTGAATCTATCATTTCTTTGAGTAGTATGGACATTTTAATGATATTGATTCTTCCAATCCATGAACATAGTATATGCCTCCACTTATTTGTGTCTTCTTTAATTTCTTTCTTTAGTGTTCTATAGTTTTCCAAGTACAGACCTTTTACCTCCTTGGTTAAATTTATTTCTAGGTACTTTATTTTTCTTGTTGATATAGTAAATGTGATTTTTTTCCCCTAGTTTCTTTTTCTGAATTTCATTGTTGGTGTGCAAAAATGCCTTTGATTTCTGAATGTTGACTTTGTATCCTGCTGTTTTGCCAAATTCACTTATTAGGTTGAATAGTTTTTTGGTGGAGCCTATCTGGTTTTCTACGTACATATCATGTCACCTGCAAACAAAGACAGTTTTACTTCTTCCTTCCTAATTTGGATGCCTTTGATTTCTTTTTCTTGTCTGATTGCTATGGCTAGAGCTTCCAATACTATTTATCTGTGTTTTGGGCAGAGGGGTATCTCTCCCTGGAGCACAATGGCTCAGATACCATTCTGATTGCTTGCAGTCCTCCTGGGGTACAAAGGTCAAATTGCTTGTGGTCTCTGGAAGTCATATCTTCAATTTCTGAAACAATAGCTTTTACATTCATTGATTACTAAGATTATCAACTATAACTTAAAACTAAAACTTTCCCACCCTTGTGTTCCCCCACCATTTGTGCCTAAGTTTATCTTACACATATAAACAGGTACCACCCTGGCCAGATGGCTCAGTCGGTTGGGAGCATCCTCCCATACACCAGAGGGTTATGGGTTCCATCCATGGTCAGGGCACATACATAGGTTGCAGATTCCATCCACAGTCAGGGCTCACATGGGAGGCAACCAATCAAAGTTTCTCTCACATCAATGCCTCCCCACGACCCCCTTCCTCTCAAAGCATATCCTTGGGTAAGGATTTTTTTTTTTAACACACAAGCACACACACAGTTATAATTTTCACTCTCCCTAGTAGTGAAAGTTCAGAACTTTGAAACAAGAATGCTGACTTCTACGTGCAGAGATGGTACTGGAAATAATACAAGGAAAAGATTCTACTGGTCATGTTTTACACTGAAAAATATCAGTCTCCCAAGCTTCCTGGGAGCCAGTGACACCCATGTGCAACTGGAAGATTTGGTGTTGCCAACCTACAGCTTCCCCCTCTCCATATGCAGCTGTAGTATGCCAGGTTCCAGGAACACTGGTAGTGCATGGGAGTGAGCTTGTCACCAGCTAAATACACAGGGTTTGTTGTTGCTGTTTGGGCCTAGAATATACATTCTACCTTGTTTATAGCATTAAAGATTGAAACAAACTAGAAGGGTGTGACTACCCCTGAGGCTACAGGGAGGTTGAGACGGAGCTTGGGAGACCAATTCAATGCAGAAAAGTAAAAAATCTTGTGCTTTGAGAGCTGATCTGTTATGAGATATTTAAATCTTATGTGTCTACCTCTTGTTTGTTCTCTTAGGGGCTTAAAATGACTTGTAAAAGATAAAGCCGGTCTCAACCTTGCTAAGGTAGAACCTGGAGGAAAAGATCTGGTGCCCTGTCTGTTCACGAGAGCAAGTGACATAGCGCCCTCTGCTGTCCAGTACGACAGCTGCACCTCCACTGGAAAAGAGGGTGGAATTGCTAAGTGGCTGCCCCGCGATCAGGATGGATGCCTTCCAGTTTTATTACAGCAGCTGGTGAACAAATTGGCTGCATAGCTCAGGGACAACCAAGGCTCCCCTGAAGTACAAGCTACCATCCCACACTCTGCGCACCTCACACAGATTCCCCAGGTGAAAGGAGAAATAAGCAAAAGCTTGAAAATAAGCAGGTCAGTTGAGGATGTGGCAGCAACCCTGCATTAATCCGGCAAGAAGGGCAATTACACATGGAGGAGACAGAGTGGCCCTTCTCCTGTCCACCTCTTCTATGACCTGGTATGGAGACCTCATCTTATCCCAAAGGATCTTTGATCCTCACCTAGTTGATCCTCAGTGATCGCCATAACTTATATTTGTGAAGTGTTTTAAGGTTTTCTTTCATCTGATTCTCACTACATCCTGGTGAGTTAAGGAAGCATTTTTTATGATCCCATTTAATAAAGAAATAACTGACTCTCAGAAAGTTTCCATGATCTGTCCAAAGGCAAACAGCTAAGTGAGAAGCAGCCTGGAATAATGGCAAGCCCTGCAAATCATCCATAAAAATCTAGTTCCCCACAATTTGAAACCTGCTTCATGCTACAGACTAAGAAAGCATCACCAGCCTCCTCTTCCTCTCACACTCACTTGACCTAACTTATAACTACCTTACTTGGGCCCTTACCTACCCCTGCCTTCCTACTCTTCTCCCAGAACCACCAAGAGTCACCACAGCTATCTCTAGTCCTCCTATGAGAATCCTCATATTCATAGTCTTGACTGCATGCACGAGAGGGTCCCTTTACTAGGCCCTGGGCTGAGGATCCCACAGAGTTACAGTGAGGGATTCTGCTGCTGGGGAGGGGTTGTGTCCCTCCTCCTAAGGTACATTATTACAGTGCCCCACTATAGGGAGGGACTGGATGTGGTAAGGCTGACTAAGGTACTAACTACCCCATTATCTTTCAGGGATAAAGGTTGAGACTTGCAGTCTTAACACTCAAATAGGACCTCAAGCAATGTGTGGGGAGATAGCACAGCAGAAGCCCAGGAGCCTTGGGGAAATCAGACTCATACATGTCCTGGAGGATGAAGAGAAGCACATGGAAGGCAGCACTGACTCCTGGGCTCCCTGAATAACTGTCTTCACCCCCTGAGCTTCTTTTTTGCTACAGGTCATTTGGAGAAGAGGTCCGATGCTCACCCGAAAGAATAGTGGCTAAGGAGGAACAGAGTCTACGTGAAAGTACAGATCCTGCACCAGCCTCCACCCTGACTGCTCTCCTTAAGCCCTGTTCCCCTAAGTAGCCCAGGGATTCTCTAACTTGAAACCAGTATACCAAAGGCCTGGGGAAAATAGTATGCATAGTTTCCCAGTGAGGAAGAGGTTTCTGAAAGTCAGCTGGAAGCAAAGAAAGAGAGTCTGAGGGGGAGGTGGGGAGGAAGAGCAGGTTCTGCTGATATGACCTCTCTCAGGCCCTCCCAGCTTCCACGAAGAAAATCCGACCCCCTAGTCCTTTTCTCTTTCCACCATCAGAGCTAGAGCTTCGGTCTCAAGATTTTCTTGTCACAGTCCATGCTCTGGAAAAGCTCTCCAAATGCCTCCCTAGCCTTATGCACTATAGCCTGAGTCTCCCCTGGGTCTCACCACAGTCTTTGGGGTTTTTTGTTTTTGTTTCCTTTTTATTATTTGTTTTGGTTTTTGGTTTTTTTTTTTTAGCTTGACCTCTAAGCCCTGCCTAGCCTCCTTCCCCCTGGGTCCAGGGCTTCCCCTCTAATTCTGACCTCATTCTGATCCACTAAAAGCCCATAAACAGGAATCATTGTTCCTCATCTGGAAAATTGAAGTATTAATAAGAAGATACAGATTCACTTATGATGCAGGGTTCATAGCACATGCCAAGTAAATTTTTACAGGGTGAAATGGGGCTGCGCTAGTGAAAGGAAAGTTCCTAAACTAGGCTTCTCATCCATCTAGCCCCTTGCACCATGGCAGGGTGATGGCGGGGCTTCTCCTATTTGTAGAGCTCTCTGGAGTCTCCAGGTCCCTGCTCTAGTGCCTACATGGTTCAGCACTAGAAACTGCTTCCTCATGTGTGCTGTTAACCAAATGCCTTTGGGACTAATGGGATCAATGCAATTGTGACCTATTCAGTTTGTTCTGGTTTTGGAAAAGATAGAATATAAAAGTTACTCTTCTTAGTGTTGCAAACCTTTCACTTTCCCAAAGCTTTTCTTTGAGCTTTTCCTGTAAGTTATAATTCCTAAGCTATCAGTCATGTCTACCAACTTTCTCTGGCTCTTCTAAAAGATCCTCCCACCCTGTTCTTGCCAATGCTAATGAGCAGGAATAAGTCCATCCCTCTCTGGAGACAATTAGAGTATGTCCCCATTACTTCCTCCTTTACTATGGCCTAACACTCCCCTCTGCCAAGTTACCCCAGGGGCCCCTTGCCAGATGAAGAGGCCATGGAAAAGAGAAGGGATCATGCAGGCACTGCCTGTCCTGTGCCTCTATCTCCAACTGCCACTCTCTTCCATGCAAGAAGTCATCTCTGCTTCTTATTAGGGGCTCAGGGTCATGAATTCCTGCATGGTGGTAAAGGGACCCAGGGTGCACAGCCCCTGATTGCCAGTTGCTACCACAGGGGTGTCTGCAGCCCAAATGGCATGATTTACCAATGTCTATCCCATGGAAAGGAAGAGATGACTTTGTACCTCTAGACAGAAAATAAAAACCAAGGTCAAGGACAAGAAACCAAATGTGTGAATTCTTTTTGTAAAGTCAACCAGGAGAATGGCTGAATAAGTTCTCGAAATTCCTTTTATCCTATTTTTTAGCCACGATATACCATAGGCAGTCACTGCCAGATCTGTTCTGGCACTGCCTGGAACATTTGTCCTGACTTGGTTTTCTAGGGAATTTATTATTTATCCTTCTAGATTCAATTTGGTGTCATCTCCTGGAAGAAACTTCTGTCCCCTGTAACACACTCCCTAGACCTGCAATTAGCCGCCCCTCCCTACATCTTTCCTTCCATTCTCACTTTTATATTATTATTATTATTTAATAATAGATATGTTTCCCCCCAGCTGAATGTCAGGTCTTGAAGGGAACAATCTATAACACCTGCATCTGATGTCACTGCCTAGATTGCTATCACATGGAAGGAACTCTGTAAATGTCTATGCAGGGGTGTCAAACTCCTTTTCATCAGGGACCAACCACATCAGCCTCACAGTTGCCTTCAAAGGGCCAAATGTAATTTTAGGACTGTATAAATGTAAACTACTCCTTAACAGTTAAGTGGGCCAGGTAGAAACAAGATGCTGGGCCAGACAAAACAAGGTTGGAGGGCCAGATTTGGCCTGAGGGCCTTGTGTTTGCCACCTATCATTGTAGAATAACAAAAAATGGGATCAACTGACCAAAGGACACAAACATTCTCTTGGCGCTTTTTTCTTTTCTTTTTTTCTGATTTTATAAATATTTTAATTAGAATCTGTGCTTTGGGGATGAAAGACTTTAGTAGGGAACTATATTACAAGTTGGGAACTACTCCACTTCTCCCCAAATATTCAAAGCTAGAATCTAAATGCAGTTTTCAGTGACTTTCTCCATCTCGTGATCATTATTCTCAAAGGTGATGGGTTCAGGAAGATAAAATTGATTACAGCAAATCCATTCACCATGGCTAAAAAATTCTCCAAGTAGAGTCAAAACGTACACATAATAATTTAGCCTCACCTTTTCCTTCTATATAAAGAATAACACATGTCCACATCC
The DNA here is from genome assembly GCA_004026585.1 of Noctilio leporinus. Classification (NCBI taxonomy): domain Eukaryota; kingdom Metazoa; phylum Chordata; class Mammalia; order Chiroptera; family Noctilionidae; genus Noctilio; species Noctilio leporinus. Next base: position 5,668 of record PVIW01010643.1, read on the forward strand.
AGAGTATGGAATCTTTTTTTTTTTTTTTTTTTTTTTTTAAGATTTTTTTATTCAGTTAGTTTTAGAGAGAGGGGTGGAAGGAAGAAAGAGGGGGAGAGAAACATTAGTGTGTGGTTACCTCTCTTGCACCCCCAACCGGGGACCTGGCCTGCAACCCAGGCCCTGGCTGGGAATCAACCCAGTGACCCCATGATTCTCAGGCTGGTGCTCAATTAATTCACTGAGCCACACCAGTGAGCCCTTTTAGCTACTGACATATTGTAAACTGTCCTCCAAAAATTTGCATCTATTTACAATGCCATTTGCTATGTATATGAGGCAGGATAATGAAAACTAGGAAAATCCCTTGGCAAGTGGAATGGGGAAACTGACACAGGTAACTGAACAAACTGGTTGAGCAATTTACAGCCAGGTGCAGAAGGTCAGCTCCCTAGAGATAACGTCTAGGCCTCAGTTGTATTTCAGCTCCAGGCCCAGAAAAGCAGCAAAACCAGGTGAGCCACTCCAGGACCAGCTGCAGTGACTAAGGACCCTGTGGCCCTGTCACTGACCAATCAGTGGAGACCATGAGCCTGAAAGTGCACACCTGGAAAGCTGATGAATAAATATTCTATTGAAACCCTCCCCTGAGACCTCATGGCTGACACTGCATCAGTAGCTCTCAATAATTCCAAATCAAAAGATGAAAAAAAAAAAAAAAAAGTGAAACATTAGCTTGGAAGAAAACTAGAAAAATTAGGATTCAATTCAGTTTGTAGGTGATAATTAGACATTGTGATTTCCATCAAAACACAATTTCTCTCCCTAAAGTTACCCTCATTTTATCGGAGACTGCATTAAGTACAATTTCAATTTGGTCTGACTATTTGCATGAACACAACAAAAATTAAAATTGGTCATATAAGCTTTTTCAAATTTGCTTTGCTGAAATTTTACAAGGAAACTTCAGATCGAGCCTTAGCCTCAGGGCAAAGAAGCCAAGTTACATAGCTGTCATCTGGCTTTGCCCAAAACACCTGTAAGTTTGTGTGGATTCTTCAAGTTCTTGAGGTCCCCAAAATGTCTTGAGGTTCCTTCCTTGCCACCTTTCAGGAAAGCAACCTTCATTCCTTACCAAAAAGACTGCCATGAACCATGTGAGCGAGCAAGATACCAGGCCATTTCTCCAACATGCTCTTATTGGCTTCAAAAGTCCATCTTAATTCCTTAAGACTTTCTGGCGACATCCAGAGTCCAGACATGACTCTTTCAATTATGACATTCCAAACAAAGACTTGGCTAATAAAACCAAATTGGGAAACTGTGCTATTATAAACAGAATAGATTATTAATTGAATTTATGTAAACAAGCATATTGCTATGAAAATAATACTCATTAAGAGTTGCTGAATTCTGGAGGGGATTAGGTAGAGAGAAAAATATAAATTCTTCAATATTGCTTATGAGGGTATGTTTTACAAATTGCTCTAGAGAAAAATAAAACAAGTTTTCTTAGATATGGTAAACAAAAAGATTTAAAATTAGCAATATTTTGAATCCATTTTTGTTTGTCTTGATTACTTGCTTTTCTAGGAATTCAGCTATTCCTTAGGGTTCCCTACTTCATTTACTTCAAAGATATGACCTGCTTATACAGTTGTAATTTAAAGGAAGTTGGAGTTCTTTCTGTAACCTTTCCAAAGACACATTTGCAAATGTGTTAGAGAAAAACAATGACTTTATAAATGACAAAATTTTAAATGAGTTTTTTGCCTTTTCCTCATGTTTTGCCACAGCTTATAAATCAGGACTTTTACTGATACTCTATCTGTCTTCATACTAAGCTCATATGTTATTGTTGACACCAAGTTTTGCCTTCATGAGAAAGAATATCAGTAGACATGGAAGAAGCCAATGATGATTCATCTTGGAGAAAAATATTCTGGTAGTAAAAGTAGAGGTTCCCTGGATGGTATCCCTTCTGAAAGACAATAAAGAAAATTTTATACAGAGAGTGAAGCATTTTTCTTAACAGGTTCTTGGGTAAATGTAGATTGATCCCATATAAATCACTCAAGGATTCTCTGAGTAAACACTAGTGTTTCAAATTCCTCTATCAATATCACCCACCTGGAGGAAGAATCCAAAATTCCAGGCAAGTGTGTGGTCCCTGCTGTACCAAGGAGAAGGGTATTGTGAGTCTGGAAAGGACCTCAGAAAGCCTAATTTAAAGAATCAATATGTTAAAAAAAATTTTCATTTTTCTATTAGAGAACTAACATGTGAAAATATTAGGAAACCAGAAATCACACAAAAAATAGCAATAATTGGAATCTCAGTAATCAAAGATAAAGTCTCCTCGTATTTACAAATTTCCTACCAACCCTTTTTCTGGTTATACTGCTTGACAATATAAAGAGAATGTTTTCCTATTCCTATAAACTTTCTCCCAAAATGTAATAAAATGGCAGCATAGTTTCCCATCCTAGAGATGTCCCATCACCTATTTTACCTTTCTCTTATTGCTGGGTATTTCCATTGTTTTCCCTATAACACATTGAGAGCTGATTAACTGTGTTTGAAATTTTATCCTCAGTGATAGTGACCTTTTCTGGTGAACTGTTTGGAGTGCATGTGATTACTGTGGTGGGGACTTGTTCTCATTGACTTTCTTTGTTGTTTCTGATACCCTCTTCCCTCCAAGGATGGCCAGAGCCCAAGAAGACCAAGCTTTTAGGCTGACTGCCTCCAAGCAAAAGCAGCCTGTGTTTAGCCACTGGGAGCCAGTCTTAGTATATATATTCTTTCTCAGGATCCACACAGCAAAAGCAATACTTTTTACCCATCCAGTCACCAGATTAAGATGTCACAGTCAACTGTGTTTGCTAAAGAAATCAAAAGCTTACAGCACAATAAATTCATTTGAATGCTACATGTTAATGGAACACTTCAGAACACTTAGCATATTGTTCTTAATTTGCTAACTGGCATCCCCAATACCAACAATGTGGTAAGGCATATGTTTAAAGGTGAAGCTCAGACTTAGATTGACTAGATTTAAATGCTGTTGTTACCTAACAAATTTAGTAATCTTTGGTGTGATATTTAACCACCTTAAGACTCAACTTTCCTCAGCTGCAAAAGGGGTTAAAAGCAGAATCTAGCCCAGACTGGTGGCTCAGTGGATTGACCACCGGCCTGCAAACTTAAGGGTCGCCCGTTGGATTCCCAGTCAGGGCACATAACCAGGTTGCAAGCCAGGTCTCCAGCCAGGTGCCCAGCCAGGTGCCCAGCCAGGTCCCTAGCCAGAGGCAGGTGAAAGGCAACCATACATTGATTTTCTCTTCCTGTCTTCCTCCCTCCCTGACCATCTCTCTAAAAATAATAAATAAAAAGTCTTTTTAAAAAATGTTTTGGAAATAAAAAAGCAGAATCTACTCATAGGAACTAAATGAGGTAATACTATGTAAAACTCCTTGCCATGGCATCTGGTACATAATGATCTATGTTTTCTCCAGTTACTTAAGGGAGCTAGTTTAATATTAAGAAAAACTAACGTAAAAAAAATTACATTTAACTATTTTTGTTCTCTTTAGTCACCTAAATCTGGCTTCTATCTCATCTTTCCTTTACTGTATTCTCCCGGTGATACGGGGGAACCAAGACTTCAGAGTTCTCCAGAGAAATAATCAGGGGAACGCAGGCAGTTAACACATAGCAAAAACAGCCTGCTTGTCTACCGCCCGCTCCATCTAGATTTCTAGACGCCGGAGATCAGTCCCCAAGGAGATAACCTCGCTTCAGGATGGTTACTACGGAACTGAGGTCTTACTCCCACCCACGTACGCTTATCCTCCAAGGTAATTTACATCCCGTTTGCTTATTGGTTACTAGCAAGCACTCCCTTCGCCTCATTGGCTGAAATTGCTCTCTGCTGCGGGTGAAACTGAGTGTCACAGGCGCCTACATTTCCGCTTCCGGTTCACCTCCGGAGCCATGGCGACACTGAGAGGCTCGAGGTTTAAGTTGACAATAAACAGATGGCGCCAGGGCGTTGGAGTTGCTACCCAGTCCCGGGTGAGAGTGCTTACTGTCCCTGCCTTCGAAGAGACTCTGGATCTCTGGAACAGAACAGCTCCGCTCGGAGTAGGAGAGCCCTTGGCAGCCTGAGCGAGCTCCCGCTGCCTTCCTTTCTGCCCTGCACGCAGCTTTTTTTTTTTTTGTCCTGGTCTGCAGGCTTTCGCCGCCCTTGTGCCCGGCGTGTCTCAGGTGGATAACAAGTCTGATTTTCTGGGGAAGAGGCCCCATCGCCGGCACCCCGGCATCCTGCAGTTGCCGCGAGTGCGGTTGCCTCAAGCACTGGCAGACGCCGCGCGGTTACTGCTGCTCGGTGAGTAACGGTAGGGAAGGGGGAAGCTCGGAAAGAAGCAGAGACTGTGCCATCATAAAACTGATGCCGCTTTTCATCTTTGGCCCTTAGAGAATTCAATGCCTAATGTGGAGAAGCAGGTTCAAGCACTGACCAATTATCTCTGGAGCCGACATTTACCAGTCGAGCCAGAAGAGTTGCAAAGACGGGCTGTACATCTTGAGAAAAAATTCCTGGAAAACCTAGGTAGGGTGTAAGAATAATTAAAGAGTAGGTCAAATGGAAATGTCAGTGAGAAATGAAGAGCAAGAAATTATTTTAGTCTCTCAAGTAGATACTGCAGTTTCTTACTTGACTTTCTGGACAGAGCAGTTATCACAATGATGCCTTACTAAGAGAAGATAGAATTTTTTTTTTTCCGAGATTACTCTTAAGTCTTTGGTGAAGGTCAGCAAGTGTTTCAGTATCTTGTCAAAATCTAGATCTTTGATTTTTCCTCCAATTCTGCTGGATTAGACCATCTTAAATTTTTATTCAAGTGAAATGAAGTCCCTGTATGGCTTCCTATTCAATGAAACCTTCAGGGATAGAAGAATAAGTATAATTCATCAAGTTATGTTCATACTCGTGAACTCCTTCATCTTACAAACCTGCCTTTTTATTCATCTCACATTCCCTGCACTTCCCACAATACTTGACTTATAATAGGCATTCAGTATATAAAATAGTACTGAACTGAACATAATCATATGACTTGACATTTCCAAGTCCCATTCCTCCCTGTAGGAACACTGGAGACATCACAATCTTAAGGTTTGGGTGAGTGAGCAAATCTACAAAATACTCTCCTCATCCTATCCTTTAAATCTTTATTATGTTTCCCAGGGATGGGATGGATCGAGTTAAATAAACTGCTGTAAGAGACAAAATACTATTTGATACACTCTAATGATAGATAGTAGTGGTGATGTTATTCTTACCTGAAGTTTTTCTCTAGAATTGACTTCTCTCTAAGCTACGAGGCTTTTCCCAAGGGGGAATAGGGGAGGAATAGGCAGGCAATATATTCAAATATTGGATTTGAGCCCTGTTCTTCCTAGGTCCTCACTTCCAGTCCTTGTTCTCACCCCAGACTCATGTCAGACAGAGGAGAAACTTCGCAGAACAGTGCTGCATGCCCTGCGTAGAACTACCTACCATTGGCAGGAACTGAGGTAAGGGAGACTAGAGGAGCTGCAAAAGAAAGAAAAGTTTGATTTGGAAGGAGAGTTGGATAAGTACAGTTGCATAATTTTGTGTTTCTATAAGCAACCTGGTTTGCCAGGCTTCCCAGGACTCTTCTGTGTTGTAAAGTGAAACTGCTGGCCAAAAAGAGCCCTTTCCAAAGGTTTTGCTTTCTACAGGTAGCAATGGGATAGAGATTGTTTCCCAGTGGAAATGACTGTCTGATTTTTCTGGCAGCTACAATGAGGCACTGAGCCTGGTGTATATGGCAGCAAGACTAGATGGTGGCTTTGCAGCAATCTCCAGGGCATTCCATGAGGTGAAAGTCCCACATCTTCTCCTTTGAACTTTTTTACCATCAGTTCCCTTATTTATAAAGTAGGCTTCTGGAGTAGGATTCATGGGACATTTCATGTGCATTTCTTAAGAGGCTTTCTTTATCCTCTGGAGGGATATTGTGACCCAGGAAAGGATTTGAATCACTGTTTTAGGACCTTTCTGTTATAGAAGTATTTAAATTGCATCTCAAAATAAAGTCACATCTCATACTCTCTGTCTTGGTCTCCTAATTCATATTTAGCAAGGCCCTAAATAAATGTCTTCTTAACCCTACATTTCAGTGTTACATATTTTTTCAGATCCAGATTCAAGTTCCAGCCTTTCAACCACAAACCCTGATGGACTTTGGATCAGGTACTGGTTCTGTCACCTGGTGAGTATCTTTTTCTGTCTTTTGATCTATTCTAGCTCTAGAGAACCATGCTTATACCATTCCAGTATCAAGAGACTGGATAACCAGAGGAAGAATAGGAAAGTTGAGAAGTGGAATGTTCCTTCCTTCAGAATAGGCAAGACATGAGAAAGTATATGGATTAGGGCCAGAACTTAAATGTCAAGTGAAAAAAAAACTCATGTTTAGAAAGAAAAAAAAAAGGAAAGGAAAGGAATTTATTGTAGAGCATAAGTTTTATGTACCATCAAAAATTTTTTTGCCTACAAGTAGTTTTTATGAGTCTGCCTTTTTTTAAAGGAGTTTAAATAAGAAAATTATTAGTTTTTCCAACATTTTAACAACATTCTGTTTCCCCAGGGGTTGGCTTCATGACAGAGGAGCCTTTTGTAGGAATGATTCTTTATCATGAGAACTGATGGTTTATATTTTGTCATCTTAGGGCTGCTCATAATATTTGGGGCCAGAGCCTACGTGAATATGTGTGTGTGGACAGTTCAGCTGCCATGTTGGAGTTGGCAGAAAAATTACTAAAAGGTGAGGACAAGGTATAAGGAAGGGCTTTTCCAAAGTTGAAGGAATTAAGAAAGCAAAGGAATACTAGAAGGTGTGTTTTAGTCAGGAATAAAGAAGAGAGCAGAAAGTTGAAAATGAATCTATCTCCTTCCACTGCTATGGTCCAAGAGGGTGGTGGAGGCCTTTGTTGGACTGTGGCTGAGTTGGGTAAGAGTAACATGACAGTTTATTCAATATTCTTCCTGTCCTTTTTAATAGTTTCTTAACCTGCATTTCTCACTCTCACCTAGCATTTTTCTTTATTCTCAGGACCACATTTCTTATCCAAATATCACTTCAGTTCATACCAATACACCAGCCATTTTCAACATTTTTCATCTCCTGGCACATATAAACTAATTACTAAAATTCTTTAGCACACCAAAAAATACAATTTTGTTCATCTGACAAAAAATATAATTTTAATTCGTTCACACTAGATGACTATAGTTTTGTTGGCTGTTGTTTTGTTTTGTTTTTTCCTAGAGAGATGGGTAGGGAGAGAGACATCAATGTATGGTTGCCTTTCACCTGCCTCCAGCTATGTACCTGGCTGGAGACCTGGCTTGCAACCTGGTTATGTGCCCTGGCTGGGAATTGAACCAGCGACCTTCGGGTTCTCAGGCTGGCGCCTTATCCACTGTGCCACCAGCCAGAGCTTGTTATCTTTATTTAATTAGACAGTCTAAGGGGAAAGAGGTCACTGTCCCTGACTAAAGAGTCAGGTGTTTAATTATTTTAAAAATTCTTGTGGCACACTGCTGTACACTCATAGTTGGCACGCCTCTGCTTTCCTTTACAGGTGGTTCAGAATATGGGGAGCCATATGTTCCAGGTGTCTTTTTCAGACAATTTCTACCAGTGTCACCCAAGGCAAGTAGCAATGTGTAGAGTACGCTAAATGTGGAGAATTGGCAGATAGAAAACTGTTGACCTCAGTTGTACAACCCAGTATTGAGTGTTAGAAGATAAAAGACAGCAGAAGAAATTGGGGGAGGTAGAGCTTTATTGTGCTTTTGGACGGGGGTGGTGGCAGGTCTCTCACATTCCTTGTATTGGTCCTCAGGTGCAGTTCAGTGTGGTGGTATCAGCCTTTTCCCTAAGTGAACTGCCCAGCAAGGCTGACCGTGCTGAGGTAGTTCAAACCTTGTGGCGCAAGACAAGTGATTTCCTGGTGAGTTGAAATCCCTTTTTCCCTTCAAGTTTTTTGTTTTTTGTTTTGTGTTTGTTTTTTTTTTTAAGATTCTATTCATCATTTACAGAGTGAGGGGAAGGGAGGGAGGCAGAGAGGGAAAGAAGAATCAATGTGTGATTGCCCTTCACCTGCCTCCAGCCACAGACCTGGCTGGAGACCTGGCTTGCAACCTGGTTATGTACCCTGGCTGGGGAATCGAACCAGCGACCTTTGGGTTATCAGGCCAGCGCCCTATCCACTGCGCCACCAGCCAGGGCTTCCCTTCAAGTTTTAAAGCAGCTTTATAGTTTTTATGCTTTTCCTTCTCTTCATTGGACCTTCTCTTCATTCTCTACTACTTTTTCTCCTATATAGATTCCCCTCTTATATATGATGCCGTTTCCTTTAGGACTGCTATTCCATCTCTGAATGCTTTTACAGAACTACTGACATTTGTGTTTTCATGTAATTCAGGGTTTCTGCTCATTTCCCCCTTTGTGAACAGGTGTTGGTTGAGAATGGAACTAAAGCTGGGCACTGCCTTCTCATGGAAGCCAGGGACCTGGTCATTAAAGTAAGGGTTTTTCTCCTCCTCCTCCAAATTATTTGTCATGAGTTTATTGATACTCTCTTGAAAACTTAAAGAGACTGTCATACAAAGCTAAGCGTGACTCAGGAAAGCAGGCGTGTAAAGTCATTAGAAGTAGGGTGGTGGTTGGCGAAGTAGGGCCTGCGGGTCAGACCTGCCTGCCACCCGAGTTGTGTGAGCCAGGCTTATCTGAGTGTCTGTTGTGTGTGGCTGCTTTCACACTACAAATGGCAGACTTGAGTATTTGGGAGAGGAATACACTTTGGTTACTCTGTGAGCCTTTAAAAAAAAAATTTTGCTGGCCCCTGACCTAGGACATGGCTGAACCAAAAATGATCTCTTTGGGCTTGTATAAGCCAGTGGATAATCATGAATTTAATTTTCCTGGAGTGGTATTTTTTGAGAGTGGAGGTTGCTGACAAGGAGAGCACCATCCTATGTGCCAAGTTCCTGCCTTTCTCCTGCTGCAAAAAGAAGTTCTTTGTTTGGTGTATTAGAGAAGCAGCCAGCTCAACTCAAAGAACATAGTTAAAAATTACCAGAATTGAATGTTAAAAGAGTCCTCAATTGACTGAGTGCCACGATTGACCTATAAGAATAGACCCCTCAGGCCCAGCTTAACTTTTTTTAAAGAATTTCTTTTGATTTCAGGGGAAGGAGAAGTCACCTCTGGACCCTCGACCTGGTTTTGTCTTTGCCCCAGTGAGTATTACTTCTGCCTTTCCCAGCATTGGAAGATCTGAGCTCAGCTTTGTCCAGCACAAGTGAGTGGGCAAAGCTAGGCCACCCTCACTGCCCTGTGTCCCTATCCTATTTCTTCTCAGTGGATTCCCTGCTCTCCCTGCCCCCTGCTCATGTGCTCCCTTATCCTGACCTTATCGCCCTTACTTAGTTTTTCAGTTTTATGGTCTGTGGTTCTTTTGTCTCATCTCATGATTTTTGTGTGTTTACAGTGTCCCCATGAACTTCCTTGTCCCCAGCTGACAGCTTCTAAGCCCCTGGCCTGTAGCTTTTCCCAGGCTTACCATCCCATCCCCTTCAGCTGGGTATGTACCCTGGGCATATTACAGCAGGGAGGAAATAGCTTGGGAAAGCAGGATAAAACAATCAGACGTGGGAGGAGTTGGGAAATTCAGAGAATACCCTGGAGATTGTAGGCCCTGAATGTATGTGGCATAGAAAATGAAAAGGGCTGCAGGAATGGGGGTCAAACATTTTTTCCCATATCTCTCTCCCTACCTTAGAACCAAAGGAAGCCAAAGGAAGAAAAGTTCTCAATGGTAATCCTCGCCCGGGGTTCTCCAGAGCAGGTTCATCGCTGGCCCCGGATCACTCAGCCTGTCCTCAGACGGCCACGCCATGTGCATTGTCACCTGTGCTGTCCAGATGGGCACATGCAGCATGCTGTGATCACAGCCCGCAAGCATGGCAGGTATAGAAGCTGTGACCAAAATCAGTGGGAGGTGGCAGGAACCTACAGCTCCATTGACCACTCTGTTTCGCAGGGATTTGTACCGCTGTGCCCGCGTCAGCTCCTGGGGAGATCTTTTGCCTGTGACCACGCCTGAGCTTCCTCCATCCCCTGCTCAAGACCCCCCTGAGAGGTGACAAGGATATGTAACAAGGCTTTCCTTGTGTCATGCCTGCCAAGGCTAAAGCTACCTGGTATCCAGGATGGGAGTGCTGATACCCCTCTATGCCTACATTTGTTTGAGGTGTTAATATAATTAAAAGTTTTCGAAGAATGAGAATGGGTCTTGTGATCCTTAAAAGATATAGAGGTCATTTGTCACAGCTATAAGGAAATAAGTCCTCAGAGTTTCAGTGCCTTTCTTCCCACACATCTCAAGTTAACCCTCTAGTTCTTCACAGGGAAGTAGTCTGGGATAGTGGGGAAAATGACCCCCAGCCCTCTGAGAACTGGCCCAACGGGTCTCAGGGTTGTTGGACAGGCTGCCTGAATGAGGAACCAGCAGCTGCTTGGCCTCTGTTTTTTTCTCCCTCCTTCCTTTTCTTTCATCTCTCAGGGTTCATCAGTTCCTGAGTGTTCGCATCATGAGTTTGCCTCCAGAGTTGATCTTTCAGGACTGAATCTTCCATCTCCACCCCACCGTACGTCCAGGCAGGTCCTTCAGTTTGCTGGGTTCATTTCTGTTTCCCGCTAGGCCTTGCTGTTGCAGAGCTAGAGCGTCATGGTTTATATTAAACCTCTCAGTCCCTCTCCCACAATATACATCAGAAAACAGGCACAATCAGAAGTGGTAACAGTACCAATGTTGTCATATAAGAAATCTCCGTGCCCTACTAGACATTTCAGTGCCTGGAGCCATTTGTCTGGGGTTGCAGGGAAGGGCAGTCCCCTCATGTACTAGTTCCCAGAGTGGTGGCAGCACCACTCCCCAGCCCCACCTGCTTCTTATCCCCCAGCAGCCCCAAATCCCCTCTGAAAGGGTACGGTTCAGGTGTCAGCATAACAACCTGTAAGACTTGGGTTGCGGTAGAGAGGACAGGGAAGGCTGCAGTCAGACACCCTGAGTGAAGCAGGACCAAATTATCCCCAACACAAAAGAGCTGGGAATTAGCTACCATACACTGTCCCATTTTGGATTAGGCCAGCACCAGGCATGAACAGATACAGTCCAGTCCTTGGCTTAGTCATGGAACTGAAGAGAAACACGGGGCTGTGCCTGGCAGGGAGTCTGGAGTTTCCGGTTTGGTGTGAGCCAGGGGAGGGGCCTCCACATAGGGGGCGGGCGGGAAGCTGGGGCAGAACCCTAGTCAACTATGCAAGACTGCGCAAGCGGAGACAGCACAGAACAGAGGATCTGACAGCCTAGTGAAACTCTGGAGTGGAAACCACAGCTCTGACCATCTACAGCACCACCTCTGCTCCAGAGCTTGTAACTAACTCCCTCTGTCATCTGGAGACCTCTGCTTATCCTATACCCCAAGGATGGAGCCACTTCTAGGAGTGAAAATCGGCTGCCTGTTTGCCCTGCTGGCTCTCACCCTCGTGTGTGGCCTTATTCCCGTCTGCTTCAAATGGTTCCAGATTGAGGCAGCGACAGGTACAGCCGTTCCGCATCTTTGACCCCACTACCTAAGTAAGTCTGACTTACGCCTGTCACCCTATCCTGACACCCTGCTCTGACTCTCTTGCCACCCCGGCTTGGATGTGAGGTGAGGCCTGTTGCTCCTCAGTCACCTTTGTCCATCTCATGCAGTCACTTATTGACAACTGGATCGCCACTCTGCTTTTCATTAGGTCGTCACCGCCGGGTCCTCAGCCTCCTGGGCTGCATTTCCGCGGGCGTCTTCCTGGGCGCAGGGTTCATGCACATGACTGCTGAGGCGCTGCAGGGAATCGAGTCAGAGATCCAGGAGCTCCTGATGTGGGTGAGCAGCTGAGGAACAGGGCTGAGAGGCCAGAAGGGTGAGCAGAACCAAGGGGGAAGAGAGCAAATGGGATGGAGCCAAGGACATGGGTGGAATGACCGGGAAGGTGGCAGCTCCTGTGTCCTGTGGAATGATGACTGCAGGTCTGGCTGAGCTTTAAGGAAGCAGTGGGGCTGAAGGGGCACGAAGCTGAGCTGCTCCGTCCCCAACTACGTTCTGCTTTTCTCTGCCTAGAACGGGACAGAGAATGAGGGAAATTCTTCTGTTGATGCTAGTTCCGCTTATGTAAGTAGCTGTCACCCCCAACCTGGAGGGTGGAGAGAGCCAGAGATGATGCCTACCCAGGCCCTTTTGAGGACGTGAGGAATACCAGGAATCCCTCTGCTCCTCAACTCGGTCACTGGAGGGAAGGGAGGAGCCAACCCCATCTTTCTGGGCTCATTGAACCCCAGACAAACCTCTTTCTTTGATCTTTCCTTCTTTCCCTGGGCCCTTAGACATGCCCCCTCTCGTTTTCCCATATTTCAGCCCTACTGACATTGTGCCCCTTGGTCCCTCTGGTATTCCTGTTGCATGTCCTTATCTCCTGGGGACTTCACTCCCCTACCCTTTGTAATGCTCTGGTCCCACATTTCCACTCTCTCCAGCCTCACCCACCTCCACCCACTGCACTTTCTCCCTCCCTTTCCTCACCCACAGCTCCTCTCTCTGTTCCCAGGCGGACTATCCCTATGGAGAGCTCGTCATCTCCCTGGGCTTCTTCTTTGTCTTCTTTTTGGAGTCGCTGGCATTGCAGTGCTTTCCTGGAGCCCACGGAGGATCAAAGGTGCAGGAGGAAGAAATGGGTGGGGTTCACATCTTCGGACACCACAGCCACGGACCTCCACCCTCACCCTCGCGGAGACCCTTTCGAGCCCTTGTCCTCTTGCTCTCACTGTCCTTCCACTCAGTGTTTGAAGGCCTGGCTGTGGGGCTGCAGACAACGGTAGCAGCCACCGTGCAGCTCTGTCTTGCTGTCCTGGCTCACAAGGGGCTCGTGGTGTTTGGGGTAGGACTGCGCCTGCTGCAGACGGGCGCTGGATCCCGATGGGCCGCCTTCTCCATACTGTCATTTGCTCTCATGTCCCCGCTGGGCCTCGCCCTGGGGGTGGCTGTGGCTGGAGGAGGCGCTGAAGGGGGCCGAGGCTTAGCCCAGGCTCTGTTAGAGGGTGTGGCAGCTGGCACCTTCTTATACGTCACCTTCCTAGAAATTCTGCCCAGGGAGCTGGCTGGTCCTGAGGCCCCTCTGGCTAAGTGGGGCTGTGTGGCTGCTGGGTTTGCCTTCATGGCCTTTATTGCTTTGTGGGCCTGAGAGGTTTCTGACTTTTCTGTGGACCCATCTGGAATGATGTCCCTACCACCTGAGACACTCAGATGGCTTTGGCCCTCAGATGTCTCTTCCCTCCGACTAAGCAGAATCATCAGGTATCATTCCCATGAACTGGATCCCAGATAGTCCTGATGAGATATCACTGCTCATCCAGGACTCAGAAAAGGATATTTAAGTTGAGTGCTTAGACCCCGGAGAGTTGATGTAAAGATCATCAATCCAAATTTCTCTTTTGTTCCATTTTTGCTACTGTGTATAATAAAATGTCCATTTTACCCTCCCCCTTCAACCATGCTGTATATTCTTCCTTCCTACGGGTCACCTAAGAGCTGCCCAGTGGAGGGGGGAGCAGGAAGGGTGAGTGGTGGATGCAGGCTCCTGTTCTGGAATCAGCGCCCCTGCCCATTTTGTTATTTGCAGCCGTGCCCTCCAGACATGGGAGCATTGCTGAAATTCCAACAACCTGCCTCACCTTACCTACAAGTGTTGAGATACTGAGCCAGAGTTCCCAGCATTTAGAGAAGAGGAGGTGTGAAAACAGAAAGCGTGGGGATCAAGGTTTTTTCCTGCGCTAACCACACCCAACCACTCCCAGTACCTATTATCGGCCACCCACGTGTCCAACAGACTCTTGCCCATCAGGCTCCATGGAGCCTACTTCCATCTGGTTTCTATTTTTCACACTGAGCCCTGTGTGACCTCGGGGACACGACTGCTCTAAGCCCCTGTCTCCTTCCAGCTGCCTTGTGCTGTGGGATTAAAAAGCAGTGTGTCTGGAAAGGGAGAAAGGCGCCAGACAGATTCCGAAGGCGATTACTTGGCTTTGCCATGATGTGGTGGCTTTGCTCCTGCCTGCCCACCCTGCCACTGTGCCTCTGGCCCCTCCCCACTGGACCGTTTGTCTTTCAGGTGAGTGACCCCTACAGTTTGTTGCTTCTCTTAAGAGCTGCACAAATACAAACCCGAGTACCTGGAATTGAGGAGGAGCAGGATAACTGGCCCAGCCCCTGACCTGAGGAGATTGGCAGGGAAAGGGAGGAGGGGTCCTGTGAGCTTAGACACACCCACTCATTTGCCCCTTAAAATACTTTCCATGTAGAAGCCCAAGTGGGGTTCACTCTTGTCTCATTTCACTTCTGTCTTCTTGTCCATCCCACGCCCCTTCCCATGAATTAAGATGCATAAACCTCATCACCAGCCCAGCTTCCACAGCCAGGGGTCAGTGAAACGCCAAGCTAAAGGCAAACTAAATTAAAATGTCCAACAGGAATTAATTTCCCTGAAGCACCATCCTACTCTTCCTTTCTGTTAAATTCACTCACAGGCAAACACACAAAAACAGGGCCCAGAGTGTTGTCATAATTATGGAGTTTCCACACTGAGCATCTGCCATATGCCAGCTACTCTGCTGTCACTTCCACATATATTATCTCCCCTTCCCAACCCTGCCAGGTAGATGTCACCCCCATCGTAAGTCCAGGGAAACACACTCCAGAGTTAAATAATCACATACCTAATTGGGCTTCAGACCCATGTTTCTGTGATACTGAGAAAAGCTCAACATACATATTTTCCTCTTCTTACCTTTATCTTCCCCACTTTTACCTTACCTGTACCTTCTGTCTTACATGTTAGGGTCGCGGGAGAAAGCAGGGAGCACATTGGATAACTGAGACAAGTTTAGTACAGGAGTGTGTATTAGGTGTGGGTGATATTAAGACAGAGCAACAAATGATGGTGCAACACCTTGGGGCTGAGTAATAGCAATGCTGGTACCTGGGCGGAAGAGGAGGAGCAGGTACAGAAACTCGAGAGCCATCCGCTAAGAGCTATGGCCTTTGGTAGAGGAACAAACCAGCCTGCAGGGGCCTGGCAAGGAGTGCTTGAAAGCCTAACGTCCATCCGCCCTTTAAAATCTCTTCATGAGGTCCCCAGTTTTCCAGCTGGCCCCTCAAGGCTCTCACCACTGAACTCTTCGGCTTTATTCTTCCCACTGAATTTCTCTTAGCTATCTTCCTTGAGAATGAGAGGAAGAGGGAAACAGGAGTCCTAATGCCAAAGCAGAGACAAAGGAGTTTGTGGTGCAGCTTCTGTGAAGTCACCACCTCTCCTCTGAGCCTCTGAGCTCTGACCTCAAGAACCGGGGCAGGAGCCACACCCGTTGTCAGGCCCTCCCTCTGCACCTGCTGTACAGAACAATGGAGACTCAGGAAGGGAACTTGGGAAAGCTAGAACCATGCCAACCACAGGGGGGCACTGTGTCCCCATGGCCTCGCCTGGAATGTCTGGGACTAACAAGTAGAGAGGTCAGTCAAGGACAGCGAACCCCTCTCCCTTGCTCCCAGCAGAGAGCATGTCCCCCTCTTCCTAACTCTTGGGTTTCTTTGCAAGGACATCTATAGGAGAGAGACACACAGTCACCACCATTTCACACACCATCCCCATGGCAGGTACACACACACCCACTCACATGTACACAGGAATGAGCTTTTCTCCCTCTTCTGAGGATTATCCTGCAAACACAACAGTGCTGTCTGTGCAGTTTAAGTGCTGAGCCCCGCCTTCCCTTCCATAACACCCAGCAGCAGCTATTGGCAGTCAAGGCTGATCCTGATTAGATCAGCCTTTTTTTTTTTTTTTTTTTTTGCATTGTGTTTACCTAGGAGCCAATAATTCCAATTATGTGATTTCTCTTCTTTACCGTAGCATTTAAGCAGCAGCTCCCTGACCTGCGTGTGGTCACCCAATGCCCTCACCCCTTCTGCGCCTGGCCTACTGCATTTAAAATAGACTTGGTCATAGGAAAGGGACGAAATGCTCAAGAATCGAGAGCATGTTCCATGCCCCACTCCACGTCAGCATGTCAGCACTAGACATCAAGCTGCATTAGTCATCAGCTCAGTTTCACTGAGGAGAGTGTACAGTTGCCTGTGGGGTTTCTATAAAGTAATCTGGCAAATGACCTTGTCATAGTCCATCCACAGTACTGTGGCCAATAATCCTATAAAGTGCCTTCTCATTTTTACTACTTGTGTTTCAAGAGCCCAAGAATCAGCCGGCAACAGCCACAAAATATCTGAAGTTCTCCTAATAATTATTGTTCATACTTGTTGAGAACCTTCTCAGAGAACCAGGCATATAGTCTTGTTAACTCCCCAAACTCTTGGATTCGTATGGGAAGAGGGATTCGGAGGAAATCTTGGTTGCTGGGACTCAGCTGACGGAGTCTCCAGATTGGGATCAACTGAGTGACCCAATAAGCCCTCCAGAAACGGCATGAGGTGTGGTCTGCTGATTTACTGAACCACCTCAAATGGAATCTAGGGGACCCCACAGAGCATCCTGCAGAAAGGTGGTTACAAGATGTCCTGGACACTCAGCTTTCTGTCCTTCCTTAAGATCATGTTGATGACATCTCTGAAATCCTAAGTAGCTCCTCCCCCCAAACATGAATATACTATCAATATCAAGGATAATACCATCCTACTGAATAGGGGCCACTGTCTATGCTGTCACATTTTGTGAAGTATCTATGCTATCCATGCCCCTCCTGTGGTTTATGCCATCTGGAGAAGAGCACGTGAGAGTTGGGCTGGGAGAAGGTAGGAACGGGGCATGATGCAGGCATCCTGAGACAAAGAATAAAAATGGTGTCGAGATTCCTCTACCATTTATTGTTACAGCAGTTGTGGGAGATAAGAGAGCACCTTCTACCCAGAACAAACGCACTGTGGTCAGAGCCCCGGGGCAGCCCTTCCCACCCCTATGCCAAGCTTGGCCCCCTCCCCTCCCACTCTAGACACACACTGTCTAGACAGCTACCAAAGTTAGTGCAGCCAGTGGCCCAGGCCCCTTCCTGTCACCTCAGTCCAATCCTTCCCTCAAACTTGTTCACTGCTTACCACCTTCCACTCCAACTTCATATTTCTACCACATCCTGAGGCCCACAACCCACCAGCAAGCCGCCCCAACACATTCCTTTAGGCCCATGTCCTTCAGAGATCTGAAGGGTTAATGAGAAGCCATGTCAGCTTTGGTGAGTGGAGACCCAGCACCAAGTCCCTTACCCGGGCAAGGGGCTGAGTAGGGAGACTCTGGTAGGCACCATGGACAACTACAGCGACCTCTTATCCCTCACCTATGGACACCTAGATTAGGGAGAGGGGACGCATGCCCTCTCCGCCTTAACACCAGAACGAGGGAGGGGATCATTTAGGGCTCTAGGTCCCTAAGAGATATTAGGACAGCTCTCCCAAGAGCTGAGGGGAATCACAGGTTAGAGGTCAATGTTAGGGGAGCAATCAAAGGTCAATGTCATCTTTCCACATGATCTGCCCGTCTTTGCTTGCTCACTCTGGCCCAGTGCCCAATGCACCTCCCAGGTTAGTGCTGGGGGAGGTGAGGGCTGGGCCCCACACTGGGGCCACACAGGCCATTCAACAGGAGACCTCCATGGTGTGCCCTGGGGGCCCTGAAGGGAGAGTCCCAGACTCGCTGCTCTGGGACAGTGTTCGAGAGCGGGACCGGCTGCCATCAATAGATGCCGCACTGGTCAGGGAGGCCGTGCGAGACCGAGACAGGCGAGTCATGCAGGATGAGGCCACTGTGGAGGCAGAAGGATAAGGGGACAGTCAGAGAGGAGCTGGGGGGAAGAGGCTGGCAGCCCAAGTGGGATGCGAGAGTCACAAAAGGGGTCAGGGGGTCTGTGAGCTTGATTTGGCAGATGGTGGTAAGTCCAAGAATTACCCCAAAAGTGTTCCTCCCCTCAGTGGCCATCCCTCATCCTTGCAGCAACCCCTTGTCTTCATGACAGGCCCCCATACTCACTGTAGCCCATGCCCTGCAGGAAGTACTTGAAGGCCTCAGTCAGCTTGCCTGGCTGGGGAAGGAAGATGAGGAGGAGACAGTGATGAGAGGGAGACTGTGAGGGGAAGTTACGAGCTGAGGGGGAGCCCAAGGCCGTGGCAGGTTGGGGAAGGGATGTGTGACACAGGGTATAATTCAGTGACACTAATATGCCATCCCAGATGGCAGGGGGACTCACCTGAGTCAGCTGGGGCTGACCTCCAGAGTCGGCCATCTATTCGGGAGAGAGCCATCCAGAAAAATGGTACACACATGAGTCAAGTGAGCCAGCCAGGAGGTAGAAAAGGGTATCTCCTCCCTGCTTCCCCACTCCAGGCCCATAGGATTTTTATTGTTTGTTTGTCTGTTTTTATTCCATCTACTCCACCTGCTCCCAGGCAAGACTCTGGGTGTCTAGAAGCTGAGTCTAGGGTTCAGGCTCTATGGCTCTGGACAGGGGGCCAGCAGTCTGGCTGGGCATGGAGTAGGGTTACTGACCTTGAGGAAAGAAGTCTGAGTGGGGTCCAGTTTTGAATTACATTCCACCTGGAGCAAGCAGAAAGCTGAATAAATAACATCACACTCCCTGTGCCCCACCCCCTTCCAAGGGACCCAAGGACCCAGTCCTCAGTTCCTTTCCTATCAGCCCCTATTCAGTTCCTTTTTTTAACGGAATCTGCACCATAGTTGCTCTCTGTGTTCCAAACAAAGCTTACCTCATGGCAAGAGACCCCTCTAACTAACACCCTAGGACTCCAACCCTCCCTAAACCAACCCCTAATTCCCTACTGACCACTGCATCTTCATGGGGTGCTTGGTCTCCCACCACCAGCATCACAGGGCACCTAGAGGCACAGTGTCAGGGAGGAGGTGGTGAGCCTCTGGAACTCCCTCACCCACCTCTCCCAGAAAAGCAGCTGGAAAACCTTGGGCTCCAAAGAGGAAACAGCCTTCTGAACCCACCAACCTCACCAACCCCACCAACTCCACCAAGAAGATTTAAACATGGAAGACATAGAGGGTGGTAATTTACTAAATGGAATGGGGTGGATAATAACAAGAAAATCCCGTAGCAAAAGACTCCTTCTGAAGGATACAAGCACCTAGGGAAGATCCAGGGAGAGAGACAAAGCTGTATCTCCTAAAGTCTTACTTGAGGGTGATATCACCTCCACGCTCAAAGTTTAGGTCTCGGCGGCTAGAGGGAGGTTAAAAGAGCAGGAATTTTAGGCAGGAATACTATCCACCCAGATATAAGCCATCTCCCCCATAAAGAACCTATCTTTCTCCCCAAAACTATAGTCAAATATTGGTGATTGAAAGTGGGAATCAAAGAGGGTGGTAGGCAGGCCTCATTCACAATCCCTATAGTCACTGTGCCCCCAGGTCCCTGATCAGAAGGTGCTGAAGGGGGAGGAAAGGCACAAGGACAAGATCATCATCTTACTTCTGGGAATCCAACACCCCTAGGGAAGTAAATAGGGGAAAGAGGACAGATAGCTGCTCACATCTCCATGCTCCAGCTGTCCCAGTAGCACACCCTGTACACTCTGGACTTCCCTCTCCTCTCTGCTTCCCCATCCCTGGTCACTGCTTCCAAATTACTTTCACGTGTGTGATCACGTGCACGCGCGCGCCCTGCCACTCACTTGTTGTAGCTATTCCAATACAGTTCAATGTTGTCCAGGTTGGGTGCATGTGTGATGATATTTCTATACTTCTGTATCAACTCCGAATTTCCAGACAGCTCCTCCTGAAGGAAAGAAGAGGGAGAAAGATTAGGGCTGAGAAGAAAAGCCAACAGTGATTAGATGCAGAAAGGCAAACCTTCCCTTCCCAGATCCTGCCCCAGCTAAGGAAAACACACCAAGGATTCAAGTCCCTGCTGGTCTCCTCTTTTTCCTCCACCTTCCACAACCATTTACCTGGCTGAAGAGATGTCCAAGTATCATCTCCGAAATGGAAGAGGTGAGGCCTGTCAGCTATGAGGAAAGAGCAGGTGGGAAAGCTCAGAACATTGTGGGGAGAAGAGACCCAGGCAAGTGATACAGATTCTTTCCGGCTCTATGTCCCAGTCCTTGAAGGTCACAGGCCAATCAGTTCTACTGGTAGAGCCTAATTGGACCCATGCTAGGGCAGAATCCCTACCCTAGATCTCAGCACCCAGACCCCTTCAAACCTTGTGTGCTGCCCAGTCCATCCAACCCTTGGCGTTGGGATCAATGTTGATAAGGACAAGACCCTCGACTGTGTCCTGGTGATTAAGCTGGAAGGCAACATAAGGAAGGGAAATCAGAGGCAGGGCATGGCCTTATGCCCTCCTCACTAAGTTCTACCCACTCAGGCTCCCATGGGGCCTCCCTTCCCCACCCTCAGACCCCTGTCCTCCTGCCAAATACACACTAGCAAACAATGCTTTCCTAATCAGCCTGCCATGGGCCTTGGCCCTTCCTTTCCCTCGTCTGGGAGTTTTTAATTCTTACAGCATATCGCGACAAGACATAGGCTCCAGCTCCAACGCCAACTCCAATTATCGTGGAGAAACTGTGAAAGGAAAATACATGTCTGCTTGGTGTCCAAAACTTTGGCTCATCAAGCTCCTTACCCTCCTTCCTAAGGCCACTGGCACAAAGAGGGGACCTGCCAAGGAGCTAAAACCTGACACTGGCAGTCTGTGGGCCCCTGAAGTCTTTTCCCAGCTCCCTCTTGAAAAGCTAGTGTCTTGAAAAGAAACATCCATCCACCAACCAGCCAGACACTGTTTTCCTAGGCAGCTCTTTGTCCATTCTCAATTTTCAGAAGCAAGTTCAACTTGTTCTAATTCCTACTTCCTCTAGAGGAACTGAGAAGAAGGAAACTTGAAGCAAGATATTTAAAAAAAAAAAAAAACAAAAAAAAAAACCAACTTCAGTGACCAACTGTACAAATGGGATTAAAGAGACACAAAGAAGTGAACCAGAGCTGTCCAGGAAGAGCCAAGCCAAGGACAGGGCCCAGGAGTGCATACCAAGGAGGCCTCGCCTGGCTCTCTCCAGCACCCCCTCACACACTGGGCTCCCAGTTCCCAGGTGTGTGTACAGAGGAGGGGGAGTGGGAGGAACAGAGGAACACAGACAGGTCTATCTGGTTCCTCAGGGATTATGTCACCCCCTCCTCTTCCTGTCTAGCTTTCTGTTCCCTCCTCAGCCTGAGGCGGGGCCTCACAGAGCCCCTTCCCTTTTTCTTTCCTCTATCCATCAGGGCTACTTGGCTGACTCAGGTCAGTTTTTCAGACCTACCCCACGTCCCCTTAACAATCAGGGTGGGAACAGCAGGAAGAAAGGATGTATCTCAGCTAGAAACCAAAACTCATCTAGGAAACATGGTAGACACAGGAGTTCTAATGCCCCTTATACTCGAAAGAGAAATCTGGTTTGGAGGGGTCCCAGGCTTCTCACTTTAAGTACTGCAGGATGCAAGGGATCATGTCGGCAAGCTGGTCCAGAGATGGGTACTGATATCTGAGGAAGAGGGGAATATTCAGGAAAATATCAACCTGTCCCCATGGCCCCCACCTTAGGGTGTCCTACTCAGCCTCTCCCAAAGCCATCACTATCCTCCCTTTCCTCCTCCCCTGGTCCAATCTCCCCACACCTGTTGTGTGTCTCACAATCTGATGAGGAGGGTAGGGGCGAATTCTCACCCCACAGGGAATACAGGAGCCCCCTCTTCCATCCCAGGGGCATCCACATGAACCCGCACGAAGTTCTGAATGATTTCCTGCATATCCCCGAACTGAAACAGCGGCTGGAAGCAAGATTTATCTAAAGAGAATCCCCAACACCCCAACAATAGGATCAGATAGGGAAAGTGTCCCCAAGTCAAAACCCACCTGCTTTCATGCCAGTCAGACTAGGAGAGAACTTCTTGACATGCCACTTGGCTCCTTTCCTGAGGACCCTTCCCCTTTACATTGTGGTTTTACATGTTAGCAGGATGCCCCACCCCACCCCACCCCAACCCCTGGCTCTCCCCAGAAAGGGATGGGAGAAGTGAAGTTCCTTACAGTTGAGTCCCACATCATGGTAGGTGAGTATTGCTGGCCGTTTGGGTTTGGGGGTGCCATAGACAGTGAAAGTGACAGAGCCATAAGGTGTCTCCACAGAGTGAGTCTGCAGGAAAATAAGTCACCATCAGGTAAGGATTAGGTCAGAGAGGAAAAGAAGGAGCAGAGGACCTCCACAAAGGTCGGGGATTCATGGGGGAGGGACAAGGAGAGAAGGAGCAAAGTATTACAAGTAGGATCAGAAAGAATTTCATTTAGGTAAATATGACAGCGGAGATTATTTTGAGGGTTCAAATGAATAAGGAAAGATTGGAGAGCATCAAGGAAGCCTGAAGAGGGAGAAGAAGGGAAGGAGAGGGGTGAGATGGGGATGGGCAAGGACTTGGATAGAAGGTAAAGGAGCAGAAAGGAGAGCCAGGTTGGAGGGCCTCTCTTTCTTGGGGAAAAGAAGAGCCCCTTCTCCCACCCTGGGACTGCCCCAAGCTGTTACCTGTCCCCGGTCCAGAAGGATTCGGGCAGCTAACTCAGCCTCCTGGAGAGAGACACACAGACCCATGCAGAAACACACAGCCATGGAGAGTGGAGAGACAGATGGAGAGACAGACACAGATAAAGAGACAGATGAAGAGACAAAAGAGAGAAAGATGACAAAAAGAGACATGGAGAGGATTAAGGTTAGTGTAGTGACATGACAAAGGCCTGGGCTCCCAACTGTGGTATACGAGTAGAGAACATGGGGAGGAATGGAGAAAGTAAGAGTGTGGACTAGAATGAGATTATCAATTTGGAAAGGCAGGAGGTGAGGGGGATGCTCGGAAGTCTAGAATTTGGGCCTGGGAGTCAGGGGGTCTCATAACCTTGGCCACCTCAGGTGTCTGCCCCGGCAGCAGCGGCTTCTCCTCTGTGATCTGCACCTCCTGCAGCTCCGCCATGGTGGCCTGGCAAGGTGAGGAAAAGAAACACAAAGCCTAGGGAGGCTGCCTCCACGCCCCTACCTCTCTCAGGACAGGGCAACGCAAGGTGCAGGGGGCCCCAGGAGCTGCTGACAACTCCAGGACACGGAGAGCCTTTCCTGCCCCAGCTCCATGTCCAGGCCACTGGTGGGGACGGGTTGTGTAAGAGGAACCAGGATAGCACTTCTCTTCAGACTGGCCATCCCTCCTGGTCCCCTCAACACCCACTCTTCCAGACCCAAATCCGCTATCCTAGATGGGAACACCAGGGCCAGGCAGCCATGCAGCTCAGGTTTCCCAAGCTATATTTAGGGACCACCCCATACTTCCAGTTAGGTAGGGGGTGACACCAGTGGCTTAGTGACCGGGTACTCCAAAGATATTAAGGGACAGGTAGAAAGAATTCACAACTGACCGTGACCTTCAACTAAAGCCCCAATGTCAGCAGCTCGAAAGGAAAGGGGCTAAAAATGAACTGAGTAACATGGCCAAGAGGGGGAGGGAGAGAAAAACAAGAAAAGGGGGACAAGGGACACCTGGGTCCAATCGACCCAATGTCTCCCTTCGTCCCAAGGCTCTCCCTCCCTTCCCACTGTATATCAGTTAGCACACATTCAATATTAGTGGGCTGAGTATGGAGCAAAGCACCCCTGCAGACCAGCACTGTCAAGAGCCTGCAGTCTGGGGGTGGGGTCACTTACTGGGCTCCTATTGGCTGGATGCAGTGGGGTTAGGGGTCAGGGTTCTCACTGCTCCTGGCTCAGGGGTCTGAGAAAACAAGGCAATGAGGTGAATGACATGGGAGACAACCAGACCCTAGGTCTTTCGGGGCTATAAAACCTCAGCCAAGGCCTAGATTACCTGGGTCACCAACCCTCCCCAATCTGTACCCCTGAGTCCAGGGAACACGTCTTCTCTCTAGGTTCAGCCTGAATCAATACAGGCTGGAGGGGCCGGCGGGGCGAACCAGAGAGCAGGTATCAGTCCAGGCTAAGGGGAGGAGAGAAGGAAGTGCTGATGTGGAGAAAGGAGCACGGCTGTGTCAGAACCTTCGTATTCTAGTCCCGGCTCTGCCGCTACCGGTGTGACCTTGGCCCAGTAGTACTATTGGCCTCAGTTTCCTATTTGCAAACTAGAAGTGGGGACTAGGGGATCCCCAAGATTTCTGACAGCTCACAAGTGATATGAGGGTGGCAGAGCCTGTTTTCCTCCGCCATTAAGCACACACACGCGCACACACACGCGCGCACGCACACACGCACACACACACACACTTAAAAAGCCTCGTGCCTTCGCTTCTCTCCTCCATCCAGCCTCGGTGTGGGTCCCACCAGTGGGAAAAGGTGAAGAGGTGGTCCCACAATTTCCTCCCAGCCTCCCCCGACGGACGACCCAAAGGGGCCGAGCGCCAGCTGGAAGGATGCACAGGAGGGAAGAGATTGACTGGGCCCGGCACCCGAGCCCTATTCCTCCGAGTCCCTACGCTGCCCGTCCTCTTCGGAACCCACACCCTCGCGAGGGGGGAGCGGACCGCCCTGGATCCTGGACACAGCCACGAGCACGTCCCAAACACGCCCTGCAGCTCCAGAGCCTCCGCCTTTGTGCACAGCAGCCCCGCACCCCCTTCTTGAGGGCCCCTTCCCGCATTCAGTAGGTTGCGAGGGCTGGAGATCAAGCCTCCCACCGGCCCCACAGGCCCCAGCCTGGCCCGCGGGCCCCTCGCCTCCCCCTCCCCCTACCTGCTGCCGCCGCAGCCGCTTCCACCTTCACTTGCCTTTGACTCTCCAGCCCGCCTGGGCTCGGGCTCCCCGCAGACCCGCCCCCGGCCCGCCCCAGCCCGCCCACCGGCCGACAGCTCCCCGCAGATCCGCCCCGGACCCCCAGTAAACACGCCCCCCTCACCCCGCCTCAGGCTAATTGCGGCTGAGGAAGAACTGTTCGGGGGGCTCAAGGGGAAGTCTAAAGAAAGCAAACAGGGTGCCTCCGTGCTTCGCTCGCACTCCCCACAGCAGCCCCCGCCATCGGGCGGTTGTGGGGTATATGGGGGGAGCCCTCAGTCCTGTACAGGATCCCCACGCCCGCCCTCACCCGTGACCCGGGTTTGCCCCGCGCACTGTGGCTCCGTCTTTCACCCCCAGGCTCAGCGGTGGAGACGGGTAGGGGTGATGAACCCAGGGTGCCGACACCCCACGACTTCGACTCCGCCCTCCCGGAAAATGAGCCCAGTTCCCGAGGGAGGAGGTGGGCGGGGACCCCCGCTGGAGCGGAGGGGGGTCGCGACCGTTGGGAGGGGCAGGTGTGCCGGCACCCACTGAGGGCGAGGGGCGTCGAGGGCTCTGGAGTTCCAGCTCCGGGGCGCCCAGGGTCCGGGTACCTCCTCTCTCTCTGCTTCGTCCCGATGCTTCTGTCCCGCTGCTCCCTGAGAAGTTGGAAAACAAGGCTGGGAAGGGGGGGAGTAGGGAATGCTGGGGGCCTCTATAAATAGAGGGAGATCGCAGGAGGGGGGAGAGGATGGCCCAACGGGGACTCCCGGGTCAAGGCCCTAAGGGGGGGCGGAGGAGGGACCCCCAGGGGCTCCGACTCTCGGGTAAACAGGCGTGGGGGCGGGGCTAACTCTGCGGGGGTGGAGCGGGGGCTTGGGGAGGACGCTGTGTCCCGGGCTGGAACCCAAGAGACCCTGTGGCTTCGACGCTAACCCCTCCTAGTCCGGCCCAGAGGAGAAGGGAGACACCAGCTCGGCTTGACTGAATCACCATGCCCAGGCGCCGGTTTCTCGGGAACTAATGCTTCCCTCTTAGGACTTGGGTGGGTTTGCTGTCCTAGACTTCTCATTTGCCCAGTCCTCCCCACACCCTGTGCTCCTAAGAGGCAGGCCACCTGGCATGGGATAGTGAGTTATGCGGCTAAGGGAATTCGAAGTTGCTTTACGGAAAAGGGAACCTGATTGAATTCCTTCCCACCTACCTCCCTGTTAGCTCCCCTCCCCCAAGGGTCCCCACCCCATCCTCTCCTTCAGCCTGGTTCCTGAGTTGCCATTTCGGGGGCTGGGCACCAGGCCAGTTGGGAACAATAGCCAATGGAACTAAAGCTGCCAACTGCAACACCAACATAGACTGCTGCCCCAAGACCCCCAAATTGTCCTACCCCCTTTTGCCTGGGAACCACCCCCCACAGCCTCCCTCACCACCCACAACACCCCTCCCATCCAAGGAACATCAATGCCCCTTTCATCCCCACTTGGCAGGGTTTACTGGAAAAAAAAGAGGGGCCAAGAGGGAGGAGGTGACCCAGAGAAGGAGAACTGGTCACAATAAAACTCTGCTTTCAACAACCCAAAATCTAAAGGACCCCCCTACACTCACTAGTTGAAGCACCCGAGTTTCCCTCTCTTCCCTTCCTCCACTCACTTCAGAACTATGTCCAGAAACTGGTACAGAAGCTGGGCACCCTGATCCTCGCCTAGACCCCTCTCCCCTCTGGATGCCAGCTTAACATTCTCCTGGGTTTGGAAAACCTACAGGAATTAGGATCATCCACAAAGATGCATAGGCCAGGAGACAGATCTTACCAGCCCTTCTGCTACTAGGGGAGAAAGAAAGCCTAGAATAAGAACTTATGCTTCCTGCCTTCTCTTCGGCATCTAAAGTAGTCTTACTTGGAGTGGGGGAGGGAAGGACCTGGAGGTTCCAGCATCTAAATTAGTCTCTGCCTCAGGGATGACTCAGGGGGAACCTGATAAGGGGCCTAGCAGGGGCATGGAGGGTGGGGCAGGAGGTGGGAAATTTCCACTGGGATCCGGGTTACTTTCTAGGCCTTGGGGTCTCAGCCTGCAGCAGACAAAAATGAGGCTGCTTCTGCCCTAAGATAGGGTTCCTCTCTGACAGGGCAGGTCCCAGCCCCGCCCTGGTGGAAGTGGCCCAACGAGAATAATTGCTCTCTTTAACTTCCTTCTCTTGGGCCTGAAGCAGCCCCCAAACTGAGCCTTCAAATAAGCACCTGCTATGTGCAAGTCACTGTGTAGATGGAATTTAAAGAAATGTGAAGTCTAGTTATACCCTCTCTAGAAGCTTGATGGAATAGTTGAGAGAAGCTATAAAAATAGAAAAAAGTTTTTTCTTTTAAATGTAAGATTGTTTAAACAATAAGTCCTATGACAGTAGTTTCCCAGCCTTCACAAGTGGGAGATCAGATATTTCCACTCTCACATGATGGATGTAGTATCCCCTGATGCAGACAAACCATGAATTCAACAATACTTTTAAGTAAGTTTGTACAGTATTCTGATAACCACAACATTCATGTAATACTTACATATGCATAGCGTGTAATTTATCCAGTTGACAGTAAATCTTCTGTGTACATACAGATTCCAGGAGCCATTGCAATAATTCAGAAATCTTCACCCCAGGAGGCTGTAGATCACCAAGCTAGGAAATACTATCTTTGTATAGTACCAAGGAGGAAAAGGGTTTTGTTCCTAGTGTGAAGCACCCTATGAGGGGTGCAACCATGGAGTATTCGAGTAGGAAAGGGGGGCATTCAATCCAGGAGGAGGGAGCATGGGGGAAAGTTTGAAGGCAGAAATACACAAATTACTTTGAAGAATGGAATAATAGCTATTTTGTGCAAGAAACTTCCCTTACATTATCTCTCTATACCATAGGGTAAGTATTATTATCCTTACTGTACAGATAAAGAAACTGACTTTGTCTGTCAGTGATGTCCACTGACTTGCCCAAGGCCAATGAGCTAGTGAGCGATATATTTAAAACTCAAATTCCTACCCAACCCCCAGATTCATTCCACTCCAAAGCTATGCTCTTCCCACTATGGGATAGCCCCCTCAAGCATATAGTGATTAGGCCATTATGACCTCAGACAAAGAATAATGCTGATGAGAGGTGGGTGATGTTTGGTAAGGTAGACTGGGGCTGAGCGTGAATATCCTTGAATGATAGGCAAAAAAAGTTTGGCACTGAAGATCCATGGAATGTTCTTGAGCAGGAGTAATGGATAAAAAAATAGTTTAGCTTTGTGAAAATCCGATGGGGGTTGGATAATAGAGACAAATTATGATGTGGGTAGGGGTAAAGTCATTTAGGACAGTGATCATTTAGAAACCAAAGTATGGCCCTGGAGCTCAGTTGGTTAGTGTCCTCTCAACACACCAAAGTGCTGGGTTCAACCCCCAATCAGGGCACATACAAGAATCAATCAATGAACACATAAATAAGTGGAAAAACAAGTCAATGTTTCTCTCTTTTTCTCTTCCTCTCTCTAAAATCAATTTTAAAATAAGCTTTTTTTAAAAAGCCAGGATAATCAACGAGATATGAGATGACAACTTCAGTAAGCGTGAGAGTAATAGGATGGGAAGGAATAGCTATGTAAGACAAGGAAAAAGCACTTCGAGGAATTGGTGAATGATTAGACAGGAAGGGGAAGGAAATCACCAACCTAGTTGCTCTTTTTAATTTTTATTTTTTTATTTTATTATTTTTAAAAGATTTTATTCATTATTTCTAGAGAGAAGGGCAGGGAGGGAAGAAAAAAGGGAGAGAAACATCAATGTATGGTTGCCTTTCACCTGCCTCCAGCGATGGATCTGGCTGGAGACCTGGCTTGCAACCTGGTTATGTTGCCCTGGCTGGGAATCCATCCAGTGACCTTTGGGTTCACAGGCTGGCGCCTTATCCACTGTGCCACCAGGGATCCTTTTTTAGGATCCCTGAACGTCATCCATCTATATTATTTCTGGCTAGAGAAAAGGTGAGGGAGGAACCCTGAGGAACATCCTTGACCTTCAAGGAAATTTCCTGAAAGATTTTCAGAGTCTGAGACTCTCCCTCACCCTGGCCTATTTCACCCTGGCCCCCACAGATCTGTTACACTCCAAGATCATCTCCATGTTGAGCTCAACAAGGACACCATGTAAAATTCCTATTGAGGTTAATCTGCTAAAAGCCAAGGAGGTTTTCCATGTTGGCCTGAGTCTGGAGACTCAAAAGAAGAGCAACGTTGGACTTAGGCTAACTAATTTTATTAACCCCTTCCCTGGGCTCTCTTCAGCCTTTGCTGAAGGTCAGAGGCAATTTGACAGTACCCAGAGGAGGGGGTCAAATTGGGCTGGAATGGTGAGGAAGGTTTGATCACCTGGAGAGATCAGAAAATTAACAACTTGTTCAATGCAACATGCAAGTAGGGAGCACACAAAGACCCCTCCCCCAAAGACTAGGGCTATGGCAGGGGCTGGAGATGATGTCATATAAAAACTACTGAGGTCATAGAAGCTGCCTTCCTTTCCCCTATCTGCCTCCCCATTGTCACATACAAAGGCTCAGAAGGATCAGACACCATCTGGGTGCTCTTAGGTACCAAAAATGGTGGGGATATGGGTGGCAGTTGTGATTGCTCAGAATGTAGGATCTGTAGTAGTTTCCCTAGTGCCTGGAACAGTAGATGGAAAGAGGGGAGAGAGGAACAGGAAGAAGGGGGGATTGTTCCTGTTGCGGATTCAGATTTTATCTTAACCTCCATCCTTTTCCCTCCTCAGTCCTCCCTTCCCCTCCTCCCTCACCCTCTCAGTCTCCCCCACTACAGTCCTCCCCCACCTCCAGTTGATCATGGCATCAGAGGCAGAAAAAACATTCCAGCGGTTTGCTGTCTTCGGAGAATCATCAAGCAGTGGCGTTGAAATAAACAACAAGAACTTCTCCAAGCTGTGCAAAGACTGTGACATCATGGATGGCAAGATGGTCACCTCCACTGATGTGGACATCGTGTTCAGCAAAGTCAAGTAAGGAACCAAACATGGGAGTAGGGGTTGTGACTAGAGCAAACAAGATAGACATGGAAGAGTTTATGTGCTAGAACATTTGTAATTGGGCTACTGAGCACCTACTGGGTACCTGGCAATGCCTATTCTCTGATCTCAAGACTTTCAGTGGCCAAGTCTGAGTAAGGGGAGGGTTGGCCCTTGGGAGGTGATGAGTTCATGTTTCAGAGTTTCTGGATTTCTATCTGACTGACCAGGGCCAAGAATGCCCGAACCATCACATTTCAGCAGTTCCAGGAAGCAATGAAGGAACTGGGCCAGAAGCGGTTCAAGACAAAGAACTCAGATGAAGCCCTGGAAAATGTTTATAAATTCATGGAAGGCAAGGATCCATCTACCACTGGTGTCACTGTGAGTGACAGTCTTCATCCCTAACACTTGACCCTGCTTCCCTAAATCTCTGCCACTCCTCCTCCTCTCCCACCTTTCCTTGGCCCATTACCTGCCAACAGAGATACTGTGGGGAGATGACAGAAAGCCTCGGGGGTACTGTTGGTACTGGAATAGGCTTCAGAGACTGTCTAGTCACTTAAGAGGTGAGGAGAGGAGACTGTGGTCCAGAGAAAGAAGGTGACTTGCCCAAGTTCCACAGCTATTTTCATAGCAAAATTTAGACTCATTCTCAAGTGTCCAGTATCTGAGCCAGGCAATTAGGGCCTGGTAGACACAGAGTGTAGAGGACTTGGTACATGACCCCCACTCTTCTTCCTGCTCTTATTTATATAAGGTTTGATCTCTGACTTTTTGCCTCCCACCCACTTTCTGTTCCTATTTGGCCCCCCTCTACAAAAAGTTCTTTCTACTCTAGGTTTCAAATAGAACCTACCCAGTAGAAGGAACCTTGTATATTGGGTCTGGGGTAAAAGTTCTCTGGCCGTAGCCTCATGAAAATAACTCCTCTGGAAGCAGAAAAATCCACACACAGTCCACGCACTCCCATACCCCAGACTCCTCTTCCCTCATTGGTGAGTGGCTCTTCCCACAGTTCCTGCCCACAGCCACATCCAGGCTCTGAGAAAGCAGGACCATGCCATAGGTAGAGCAGGAATCAAAGGCTATCTTAGAAAAGGAATAAAACTGTGGAGGGCAGGGAGAGGGATCAGATCCACCCATCCTCTGGCTTGCAGAAAGCAACAACCGTGGGTGGGGTGAGCCGGCTGACGGACACCAGCAAGTACACTGGCACCCACAAGGAGCGCTTTGATGAGAGTGGCAAGGGCAAAGGCATCGAAGGACGGGAAGAGGTGACCGACAACTCAGGCTACGTGAGTGGTTACAAGGGTGCTGGCACCTATGATAAGAAAGATAGCAACTAGGGAGTAGCTTCATCTTAGTCTGTCGGCCCTCGGCCCTGCATCTTTAACACCAGGGAGCTCAGGGAACAATAAACATCTGTGTGCGCAGCAGCTAAGGAGCTCTGTCTTTAACCAGGATAAGGGAGGATGGGCCCCGAAGGTGTGGAAAGAGAAAGGAGAGAAGAGAAAGCCCAAGGAGTCAGGGTTTCTAGTTCTCCACCTTTTGCCCTACTTAGCCTGATGCCTCCAAGTCAGAAGTTAATATTCTCCTCAACTGATCAGAACTGAGGAGAATATTTGGAGGTAAGTGATGAACCAGATGTGGAGGCAAAAGTATCTGCTATTTGCATTCACACACTATTGGTAGTCACCCCACATACACACACCTGCCAAAGGGAAGCAGCAATTTCTGGATTGACAACAGATGACCCAGATACCACCAACCAAGACCCCTGTCCCTCCACCTTCCTCATTTGGTGCAATCCAGGGTTTGTTGTGGAGGGAAACAGAAGCCAGCCAGGGTGGAACAAGGTTCTACTTAGCTTGACTCTCATTACAAGTTTGTTCTAGAGCTGAGAGAAGGGAAAATCCATTTTCAACACTGAGCCAAAAGTGAGTTTTACCCCATTGCACCATCATGCCTCACGTGGAACAAGACCCTAGACAGCTAAGGGTAGCCCAGAAAGATGGCCAGAGGTGAGTGGTCTCCAGGACTTTGAAAGTGGGAGTGCTAGGGCACTAAAGAAAAAGGAATGAAATCAGAATTGAGTCAGATATGTTATTTAATCTTTTATTTTTACATGATTATAGATTTACAGGAAGATGCAAAAATAGTACAGAGAGGTACCATGTACTCTTCATCCAGTTTCATCTAATGGGTGTGTCTTACATAACTCAGATGTGATCTTGAAACCTTCCGTGATTATAGCTAGGCCCACCTCACCCATCTTGTCCAGCAGCAGATCCTAGAGTTTGGGGAATGTCAGGGGAAACTTTGGGAAGGAACAGGATGCAGGAATGTCTTGGGAGATAGATCAGAGAAAGTAATTTGAAACTTGAGTGAACCAAGGTGATAATTGTGGAAAAGAGGTTGGAGAAGATGGGGGCGGGGGGGGGACGGGACACTGGGCTCCATGATGGAAGGAGGAAGGAAAGAACACATTAATTACATGGAGAAAATGATTTCCTAGAGAGGAACAGATAGGGGATTGAGAGATTTTGGGAAAGTGAGGCTAAAATGAACCTAAAGGTCTCAGGAGGGCCCCTATAGCTAGAGATACCTACTGTGTGGGTGAGTGAGTAGAGGGAGTCAGTCATAGGGAAATAGGGAAGACTGAAAAGAGAAGGGTGTTGAAGATAGCGAGTCGAAACATTGAATTGGGTGTCTGTTGCCATAGTGTGAGCTGAGTCTCTGGGCCTCCATCCAGGATTCAGTATTTGGCCCAGTGGATGGACATTCACTGCCAATTGGATACAGTCAACTTCTTGGGTGGGTAAAACTGTCCAAGGCAGAGGGAAGATGATGAAGGAGGGGCATAACTAGTAGACAGTTATGACTTTGCATGGTGATCAGAGCTCTGAACATTTTTCCTACCTCCCTGG
Source organism: Noctilio leporinus (assembly GCA_004026585.1). NCBI lineage: Eukaryota > Metazoa > Chordata > Mammalia > Chiroptera > Noctilionidae > Noctilio > Noctilio leporinus. The sequence continues at coordinate 38,628 of PVIW01010643.1, forward strand.
TCTCTGGGGAGGGACCCCACCTGCCTTCAAAATAAGGGAGGAAGCCTTATACCAGGGATCAGAGTTTTGCAAATGAGGGCAGGCTGCACTGTGGCAGTGGTAGGGGGTGGCTCTCCGTGAAGGCCTCCTTTCCCTAGTAGATGCCAATGATACCTATTGGTTCAGCGTCATTCTTCCGGGAACAGAGCAGGTAGAGCCTTCGGTTGGTTAGGGTGCTATTGTAGCGGCAACTGGTTGGTGGCTGTTTGGTGACCAGGGAGCAGATTGTGATGGGGAAGGAGTCTTGGCTGAGTGTACAGTATTCATTGTAATTCTCACAGAAGTTCTCACAGTGCTTGCAGATCTTATGAATTTCTGCCCAGGGGGCATGTATCATATAATGGTTCTCTGGGCAATGTGAGCTTTGCCCTCTACCCCGCACATAGGCCATCAGACCATTACAGTAGCCCTGGAAACCTGATGGGTATTTAACCCTGGGGAAGTCAATGTGTAAGTTGTAGAAGTTCTCAGTGGCAAACGGCAGACTGATGTCCATGACCAGAGTTGGACCTAGAACAAGCTGGAGGAATAGGAGCCAGGCCACAGCTGATGCCATTCTTCCTGCTGGTAGAGCTAAGGTGGCCGGAAACAGAGATGGGCCTAGAGTGGTTGTTCACCCCTTCCCGGAGCCTCCAGCATTCCCCCAACCTTCCCTGAGTGTCTTTCCCTACACTCTCAGAGCTGGACTGTACCTCTGAGATCATCAGCCCGAGGGCTCATGCCCCAGAGAGAGGAGACTCTTACCACCGTCACCCAGCTAGTCAGCCTCCTTCAGCCATTCCTCTCTTCCCGCAGACCACCTACAGTCTCAGCCTCACCCAGTGCAGGAGCTGTAACACTCACCGAATAAGAGATCCAATGGTCCTTGGTGAGCAGCTCTTCTTGGTTATCCTTGGCCTCAGTCAACCCTTCTGGTAAAAAAGATGCAGAGGCAATAAAAGGAACGGCCGAGCTAGTGACTAGCAAGCTACTATTCTGATTGCCCTGTAGGACAGAAAGGAGCTGGAAGATAGCAGGGAAGCAGGCAGGGTTTCCTCTTACCTGAGGCCAAGGTCAGCCCAAAGGTGAAAAGAGGCTGGAAAGGTTTTGGGGATAAAGACCAGTCTGGGAAGATGACATGTCCCCTGAGTGTGAGAAGCTCCTGTACTGAGGGGGTTGGATGGGTGGGAGGAAAGAGACATTGCAGTCTGGTTTCCTCCTTTCTGGTGTCACAGAACACTTCGTTCCATCCTCCTTGCCAGAAGTCTTTAAGTTCTTGGACTTTCTTTGATGTCCATAAACCCTGCTCCTGGGAAAAGGTGAGAAGAAAAGTAGTCTCATGCTTCTGAGGAACAACAGGCTCCTTATTCCCAACCTTTAGAGGACAGAGCATCTGCCACTGTTTCATCTCATGCACAGGAGCCCTCGCACATCTTAGAGCCTCCCACCAGAGTGGTGCACTGAAAATCAAGAGACATCTGTGTGGACCCCCCACAGTCCCCATCATCAACCTCACAACAATTATAATGACACAATCACACCACTCCCTCACCTATAATCGCTGGCCCTTTTGGCATCGGAGCACATCTGGAAAGTTTTTGGCTTGCTGACCCTGAAGCCTCAAACTTGTCAGTAGGTTGGATTGGACAGCATAATTTGGGCTGAGGGGATGTGAGCCATGTAAGCCCAGCAGATCAGATTCCTGTTATTGTTTGTCATGTTGGGAAAGCCCTGGGCTCCTAACGCTCCTTTTCATGGACACCTGCCCCTTCATTAGAAGCAGAGAGCCTCCAACCACAGCCCTTGGCTTCCACAGCCCCCTAAGCCTGTTCTCCTTGCAGAATATGGTCCAGGTCATGGGCTTCCTCTCAGGAGAGCAGGGAGTCAGGCTGCAGAACCTTGGGTCCTCCAAGGCCAATGTGTAGTTCAGCAGGAGGACAGAGAGACATACAGGTGCTCCTCATTCATAGCCCCCTCCTAACTTGCTATTTCTGGCTGGGAATCCAAAACTGAGCCCATCCTTTCCACAGCTTGCTTCTCTGTGTTGTCTATCTCAGCATTCTCAGTTACCTGTACAAGAAATATGACAGTGACCTTAGACCCCTTCTCCCTAACTGCACCTGTGGGGAAGTGTCTGAGTAAAACAGACCAGAAATTAAATCCTGCTCTGCTGTTTACAGGCTGTGCATCGTTAATCTGTTTACTAAAATGCTGTAAAGTTCAGTTTATCTGTTAATGAGGGTGATGTTTTATACCTTGTGGCAGTATTAGGATTCATTAAGACGTATATCAAGAACTTTTAGCCCAGTGCCTGGCACATGTTAAACTTTCAAAATGACCGCGAGTCCATTAGTCATGTAGCCCTTGGAAATCTTATCTAAACTTTTCCTAAACTCACCTCTTCCATCTCTATTTCTTTCCCTGCTGGGCTTTCCCCTCTCCTGGACAACACATACACTGGAATGCTGGTAAGGCTCTACCCCTCATAGGACGTAAGCCTTCCCATGACCTGGCCCTTGCCATGTCTCCCACTTGCATCTGTGTGCCTCGCCCATGGTGCCCCTACCCACTTCCATGTCCTTGCTCATGTTATCTCCTCCCCCTACTCTTGGCCCCATCAATTCCACTGAGCTGGCTCATAGGAAGATACATCCCAGAAATCCTATATAAGAAGCTTTACTTGGAAGACCTCTTCAGGGAAGTATGCACAGCCAAGAAAGTGAAGGTAAAGCCCACACTAGCAAGTGGTCCATCTGTGTCCTTCAGGCTGGTGTACAGCCAAGACTGAGTGGGAGCCCATGCACGGAGGTACTGGAGCCTGGCTAACTCATCTTTGTTTTGAAGAAGCTTACTCTACTGCATGGTCCCCACCTCAAAGCATGCCATCTCTTCCCTATTTGCTCAAGGATGCAACTTGGTCTTTCTCTTTCTTCATTTACTACCCACCCACCACCACTCACTCCTGCATGCACAATTACAGAAATGGAGCAGCACACTACAGAAGAAAGAGTTCAGGATGTGATATTAGATAACCTACTGAGTTTCTGTTTCCTCTTCTATAAAATGGGATTAATATCTTTCTTACGTCATGAGGCTGTAAGAATAGAGTGATAAGGCCTGCATGGAAGTGCCTTTTAACCATTAGACAATATTTAACTGGTAACTGAGGATGCTATCCTACATTCCACACCAACTCACATGTTTCCCCAATTCACTGAACAACTGCAAAGCCTCTTTCATTTCCCAAATGAACCAAGTTACCTGCCCCATTCCACCAAACCAGAGTTCCATCTAATACCTGACTTAAAATTCATCTTCACAAAGCTATTATTAGTTGTACCCCATATTGGTACTCCAAAAAAAATTTTTTTTAAGGACATTTGATTGTTTTAAAGATTTTATTATTTTTAGAGAGAGGGGAAGGGAGAGAGGCAGAGGGAGGGAGACATCAATGTATGGTTGCCTTTCACCTGCCTCCAGCTACAGACCTGGCTGAAGACCTGGTTTGCAACCTGGTTATGTGCTCTGGCTAGGAATTGAACCAGTGACCTTTCCACCACCCAGGGCTAAAATATTTTTTAAAGAATTGTAAAATATATAAAAAGCAGTATGACAAATACTGGGGAAAAGGGGACTATAAAGGTAAACAAGATAGATTCAGCTCAAATGAAGTTTACAATTCAAAAGAAAAGAAACACATATGAGCATATGTTACAAAGGCATGAGCCACAGACCAGGAGAAGTGCCGAGTGTGTGATGGGCTTTTGGTTTTCTAACTGCCGTCCTGGTGGTCTTGTCTTTAAACTGCTATCCTAGAGGGGTTGATCCATAGGGTCACTTCCTCTATACTGACATCCTTGTAATGGTCTCATGTTCTCCCTAAGCCTGAGATTTGTGGATTTGTTACCCCATTACACTGGACTTTACATACACAAGAACTATCCTAGAGATAAAGAAACTAAGTTTTATTTGGTACATTTACACAATGGAATTCTACATAGCAGAAAGAAAGAAGGAACTTGTACCCTTTGCAACAACATGGATGGAACTGGAGAGTATTATGTTTAGTGAAATAAGCCAGTCAGTGAAGGACAAATATCATATGATCTCACCCATTATAGGACAATAATGAGCAAAACTAACAACAAGCAAAACAGAACCAAGTATAGGAATACAATGAATAGGCCTTCAGTGGTCAGGGGGAAAGGGGTTGGGGGGAGGGG